>CM052245.1:5269679-5426929 GCA_028455795.1 Lasioglossum marginatum
CATTGACCGAGCCGAAATCCATCCGCAGTAGCCGCGCTCTGATTGGTCTGCGTTAATAACTTCAGAACGAAGTCGCGGAGAACATTTTCGCAAAGGAAAAAGTTACTTCAAATGACCTTAGCAATCGCCCCTTTCAAGGACGTACTACATTTTTGGGACACCCTGTATTTAACTTAATTTTTTACAACCAATATTTCTATTCAATATTTATCAGAAACATTGCAGCGGCAAAGAAGATTGTACGGGTCTGCCCTACATGTGCTTACACAGGTTACACTATCCCAAAATCGAATGTATCATGGATAGAATCGCGAGTGACGTCATACCCTGGCCACGGTGAAAACCCAAAAGCGCTTTCAAAAGTTCCCACCGAAATCGCAATTTTCTGAGAGGAAATATTTAAATGATTGACACGGAGACCTTAAACCGCCATTTACGACTCTCCGTGTAATTACTTCTCCGCGTAATCGTTTTCTACGTAAATACTTTTGCCAGGACGTTTAATATAAGTTCCGGTTTTCCCAGCGAAAACCGAGGCTGACGAAGCAACATTTCAATTAATCACTGAACGCACGGGTGAAGGGTCTCTGTCTATTGTCTGTATTTTTATCGATAGATGTACAGGCTCCTTTGCTTTTTAACGAGGTTGCTGTTTTGTTGCATAAAACCACGGACAATAAAAGGTTCAGATTCCCAGATAATTAGACGCGTCTCAGAAGAATGACAACTTTCTTTTCAGATCCAACCTGTGCATTGTCTGGCTCTATTTTATTGTTGTTAATATATGCTTGGAAACTACATATAGATATACAACAAATATAAATTTTCTTTATCTTCCACGAAATTCTGAACGATGAAGAAATTCTAATCAGTGGGTTGAAAGGATGAATGTCGTCGTATTGAATATATTGAATTGTTGAAGTTGCAAGCAAATAATTTAATTATTACAGTAACAGGCTTCGTTACAGGATTTAGCACCCTGCAAAAATATTTCGAATACTTCAACAAATTCTTACTCGTGAAAGGTTAATTCTTTTTACGGCTAGAAAACCACTTCGAAGAATGCCAGATACTCAAAGTACATCGTCAACAGACATTTTCTATTTATCTGCTCAGTCTACCACTAGCAGAACAGGTAGCCGATTCATCAGCTTGCCGTGGTAATTAAAAAGACAATGCCAGATGCACGCATCTCGTCGAATCCTCTGTTTGAGAAGGATGATACACATCGATACCTGGGTACAAATATCAAACAAGCATTCCGTTTGATAAGCGTACGCGTACGAGCATCCAGCGTTAAAAACAGCTACCGATACGATCGCGGTATCCGGGATCGGCATTAACGAACCACCGTTGTTGTTCGTCGGCCAGCGGCGCAACAGAAGCAGGCGCAATAAAAAGCCCGCGATGGAAAGAAACATAACTCGGATAGAACAGAGTACAGGGCCGGCCGGCTAAAAACGCCACGAAACGAGGAAAGAATGGTGAAGAAACGGGTGGAACGAGCGAAGACAGAGAGGAGGAAAGTCCACGGTAAAGACCTCGACCAGTTTTCAGTATCGCATTAGCTCGATCAGGAATGCTTGTATCTCCGTTCCATCGGCCTGCTGTCAGCGAGCTCTATCCCGATGAATGTTTAATGTGAATTTAAGACTCGTCCCTCCAGTTGTCCACCGGACTTCTCTCTCCCGTTTCTCTCTCCCTCTGTTCTCCTTGAAGAGTCGTCAGTGTGTTCCCGGTCGTTGTCACGTTTTGGTGGTTTCGGTATAAATTCGCTCGTAGCCGCGGTCATAGTCACGCGAACACGGCGGTAGCTAAGAGGACGAGGACACGCCGCTCCGGCCCCATGGCCCCTCGGGGCAAGGGCAGGGAGCAGGGGCAGGGGGATGAATTTACATTCAACACGGGGGAATTATGCGACTACGGAAAGCACCGGCTACACTCCGCGCCCCTTGCACGAGGGCCAGACAAACATATACACCGGACGTTTTCTCCAATTTTTTCTATTCGAATGGAATTTTTTCACCGTTTTAGCTCACCACGATCGTACTTCTCCTGTTCACTTCTTCGAAGTGTCAACTCATTTCCATCCGGACTTCACTTTCGGAATTTGTCGACGCGTGGCTTTAGTCTTAGTGTGGACATAGCTTTACATAAAAAGCTGCACTCCTATACATACAGTGACTCCCATGCGTATTCGTACGCCCTTTAAAACATAATATGTAACTGTTTTGTTTAGGAGCATTGCAATTAGCAATCAGAAGCATTGGTTTACTAAATGATGTGCAAAAAAGATTTTCCAAAAATTACAATTTACAAGGTTGCATGCAAAAATAAAAAAAGCATTTTTTAAAACTTTTTTATTTGGGCCCCTAATGAAAATTTAAATTATATGTTTTGTACATCTATGTTAGTTATACAAGAAAAAACGACACGCATCGAAAGATGTACGATTCTGTGGATTTTAAGCAGAAACTGATCAAAAGTCGTGAAAAACTACGATCTCGACCATTTTTAACCGCTTGCAGCTCGTGTGTATGTCAATCGATTTTGATGAAATTTTCAGCACGTGTATAACTAACATAGATCTACAAAACATAAAAAAGTAAACGTAAAAAAGTTATTCTGTTTTAAAGGGCGTACGAATACTCATGGGTGTCACTGTACACCAATGTTGCAAAGAAAATGAGGTATGGAAAAATCCGCATTTGCGAAGAGGCTAGCAGTCAAACTAGTGCAAGATCGTATGAAAATTTTGCCTTGACTGCAGGACACAGGAGCCAAATAAAAATTGTATGCTTCTTTTAATTATCCTAATACATTAATGTCCTTAAATATTTTTAACATGTCCATTGCTTTAAATTGTGCGTACTCATTAAGGTCATAAATGCATCACATTCACAGTCTAATTATTACCAATTCGGCATCAAGCTGCACTCGTTACTTCAGTGGAAGGAGATAAGGGTCTCTTCCGACGAAGAAAGAGTGGAGAGCCTCGAAAAGAAACGGAATCTCTTTAAAGAAAACATCCTCGGATCCTCGCAGCGGCAACGGAGTATCAATCATCTCGTATTTAATAAAGTCGGGCCGTAAATACGGATAATTAAAGTAGTCCGTTCTTTGGCGTCGAGACCAGGCTTCCCTCCCTCACCTTCGCTTATATCCGTCCCTTTGATCCAGTTCGCGCGAGCGAATTCATTCTTCGGGTTTCGAGGCACGCACGTATGTAAGTACGCGGGCACACGTGGCCCTGGGGGGGGTCCGGGTGTCTATTTGCGGCCGGCACAATAATTCTCGAGCCGGGCTTGGCACCACGCGATATTATTTCATGTGCTTAGGCGTCAACAGGATCGTAAATAGCGGCGTCGGACGCCGACACCCTCCCCCGTCGTTTCGACGTGTCCTGTTGACGATGAGAATCGGCCTCGCGAACGGGGAATAAGAGCTTTCTTCAGAAAATCTTTAGTTCCCTGTCTCCCTTCCTTTAGCGCAAAATATACATTAAAATATGAAGCGAACTTTGTACCAATTGGCTACGGTGGCGAAAGTGTGTAGGTTGTACCAGATTATACATAAAAAATCGTTTCGTTGGTATTTTTAACCCTTAGACAGTAAACATTTTTACGGTATCTTCAAATTGCAAAGATGGGTCCTCATGTTCAGTGCAGCTTTCAGCGCGTTCTTAAAAAATCTGAGAAAATTCATATAGTACCTTCGATGATTCTAAATAGAGATAATCACAATAACTTTGGGATAAGGGTTAAAAAATTTCAGCAAAAATCCCGTTCATATTTGACTGGCCCTCGCAAGAAAATGCGAAGCATGCCGGTTTTGGGTTGCGAAGGAGAATGGCAAAATAGGGTGATCCTGAGTGGTCTGATGCTAGGTAGCAGAAGCCGGTGTTTATCACGCCGGTGAGTGATTACAGTCATAGAGAGTATTATATGCATTTATTACGCACGGACGGGCTTGTACACGGTATGGGACAAGTCTCGGGCGCGCGCGCGTTCCACTCCGCGTAAAGAGCGACATAAATTATCCGCGTAATGCGAACGGTGGGAGCGTAATAATAACATTGTCGAGTAGCGAGTGAGAATACACCGCCAGGTTTCCCTCGGCATTCCCATTCCACGCGGCGTGGCTCCCAGTTGTCTCAAGGGATTAACTCGCCTCGTGGAGCCCATGCTATACGTCTCGTGTTTCCGCTCCAGTGTCTCAAGAAGTCAACCTCGAAAGGTTCAGCCTAGATAGCTCGCGTTCGTTCCGTGTCGCCTCCTCGTCGTCTGTATATGTTCCCCTGTGTGTGTGTGCGTGCGCACGCGCGTGGGTATCTGTGCGCTTGTCAGCACGTGTGCACCCACACGCTCGGAACACGCGGCTTGCTCACAAAAGTATCCGTCCCGGAGTATTAAGGAAATTTTCGACGAAATTTGGAAACACGGCACGTGAATGTTATTTTAAAGTTGATTCCCGAAGACCCTTCGATGCCCGATAAGGAACTTCCCACGTTCACCGTGTAGCTGTATGGCTCTCTATGTAGCACCTGGTGAACCCCTTGCCTGATTATGGTTTATGTTAAATTACGGCTACAGTCATTAGAACTTCTTTGATCTTGATAATTTCCTATAACATCCACATGACACTATGAAATCTTGTACGTCCTTGAAAGGGATGATTCCTGATGTCATTTGATGTAACTTTTTGCTTTACAAAAATCTTCTCCGTTGCTTTGTTAAGGCGTTGCTAAGAAATACATCGATAAATCACACCAACGCCATACTCGGCTGTAGTCATGCTCTGATTGATCCCTGTTTTTTGTTAATAGCTCCTTAACAAAGCTGCGGAGAAGGTTTTCGCAAAGGGAAAAGTTATTTGAAATGACACCAGGAATCACCCTTTTCAAGGAGGAACATTTTTGGGATACCTTGTATAAATCAAAATCGTGTCTTGATAATTTTGAAGAATGGAAGAGTGAATCATTTTTACAGCCACCGTGGATGTGACATCTCTTAATCCGAAGACGTTCGAAGGGAAGTTTGTCGAATGTCGCGTCGGCGACCGGAGGAAGACATTACCGGAATTCCCGTTGAATAAACGCGTTGTTTCAATCCCGCCGCGCCGCGGGGAATGAACAAGGAGAGAATTATTACGACAATCGGCAGGGAGGCGGAGTTCGCGAGATTTCGACCGAATATACAGCAGCGAACAGACTTATCGTGAAATCGTGATTCCTCGAACATGGGGCTGGTCTCGCAATCGTTTTGCACATAATGGTCCCCGCAAAGACGCTGAAAATAATGCGAAAACTCATGCAGAACGGCTCACCAATGTATTGTCTGACAAATATAGTACGTTCGGACCATAGAACACCGTTGTTATATTTACATATCATGCACGTCGATTGCATTGTGCCGTACCGCCGGAGCTCGATGTTAATTTATAGCCGTTGACTTTATGATCGGCCGCGAGGAGAAGGTCTATCCTCGCCAACGATGCGTGCAAACAGGTCCATTTGCTTCTCGGGCTCTCGAAACTGTTCCCTTTAAGAGAATATAGCGATACATTATGGTCTACTCGAAAAATATATCCTCGATGAATTCTAAATTCTTCAATCGAAACATCAAGTAGCATATAAGAAAGCAATTAAATAAATACGACTGGACTGCGACTCTCCATGCAAAATAAAAATGTTCTAAGAAACAATGTACCTTTTCCTCCAAAAATTTCGATGAGTCTGGAAATGATAATATTTCGTATTTTAGCTATTCATTTCTGTCGCAAATGAAACACGCATGAAACACATTCGAACGAATTAATTAATCAGGAGATGAAACCTACTCCGCCGAATCTGTTAATTAGGAAATGATACACGGTGCACCCTTACAAAATACATAGATAAGCGATTCTCCGAACGATCGATTTTGGAAAAGGATATAGGTACCGATAAAATTTTCCACATTGTGCCCGGTAAGTTACACAGGCGGTGTGGCGAATTTATACGGGTCCCGGTTCCATAAATCGTCGAATGAGAGGGGTGACGTCCGCAGGGGTGGTCTGCTATTAGCCAAATGTGTCGTTCGTTTTCAGCCCGTCACCGTATCCGGCCGGAATTTTAATTATTCCGAACTGGCCGAAATGGCGGAGTCTGCGCGGTCCGGTATCGCGCGGCAACGAATTATCGCGTCGAATTACGCGAATAGTTTGTCGCGGGATTTCTCTGTAGCTGTCAAACGAGTAAACAGGAATCACCTACGGTCGACGGTTTTAATTAAAATCACCGGAAAACATTCCTGTCACAGGGTACCGTTGGATCGCGCGCTCTGCCGCACGCCGCACCGTTCCGTCCGAACCTCGCGCGGCGAGTTTATCAATCGAAAAATCAGCCGCGTCGAATTAAAAAGGGAAACCTCGTGAAATCCGATGACACAGTCGTTAGTCACGGACCTTCCGACGGGCATTAGCTCCGGGGCCCGTAACCGGCGAATTTCGGAAAGGCTCGACCGGTTCCTCGCGAAACATAACCTCTCGGTCAGCATCCCTAAGAGATCCTGCGAAACACTTCAGCGATTTTATTAGGTTGCTGCGTGTATGAATGTCTGATTTTGGACAGCAACTTTTATCAATGTATTTTGTCAATGAATTTCAAGTTCCTTGATTGCATTACGGTAAAAATTCAATTTTTTCACCATTTGAGAAATGTTTGATACTAAATCTATCATCACCGGTCAAAATGACCGGTTCCAGATTTTTTATTTCACAATTATTGAAATAATAAATATGTAATGATATTTGGTCCCCTCAGGGTTTCAAATGGATTTCAGGATTTCACTCTCACTATCGCCTAATATCAGCAGGACCTACTTTTTATTACGGTGGGTTCCGAACCACCTATGAAATAATAAATATGATTTCATACGAAATTATTGTAGTGATATCTTTAGTAGAGTATTACAATGGGAGCCGTACAAAGTCTACATAAAATCAATCTTGTCATTTTTATAAGGGAACATGTACCAGTTATTCTTAAGGCTCGGTAGGTTTAGTGTTAATTTTCAAGTTAAAATAGCTCCGACTGCAAAGGGTTCAATCCCGACAAATAATTTTGTCTTCTACATATATTTCCGGGAGATTCAGAAATCGGAAACTTAGTGTTTCGAAGCGATCTTCTAGAATAGTTTTTGGAGCCGCACGTATCCCGATCTGGTTCGACCGGAATTATTTCCGTCCGGTGGTTAACGTATTCCGGGGAAACAACAAATCCAAGGGTGAGTTCAAAGAAAATCCCCCGTAAATATCCTCCGTTTCTTCAATTAGCTGTCTAGAACGGTGCCAGGTGTCCCAGACGTTTCAGGATTAACGCGCCGTTTTTTTTAGACCGTCTGGATATTACCTCGCGACAGGTTGTGTCTCTTCGTATTAAGCCGTCGATGTCTCCTTTTTTCGGTATGCAGATTTACATTGCACGGCGTTTAATCGATTCGTCGCGAGACACCTCATGCTACATAATCGTATCTCCGCCTCGCGATCTCCGAAACACGTTCCGAATTCTCATCTTCTGAAACCCATCAACCATCGCGATTCTTTTATTTCACTATAGTATATATAAACTCTTTGATGTTATTTTCCCGTAAGAAGAGAGAAAAATCCGAAAGGAGTATCCTGAGGTTCTTCGGTGCCTTGAAAGTTCTCCACAGTCCATGCAGGTCCCTTGACGATCCTCGAAGGTCTTCCCGGATCCCTGACAGTTCTTTAGAGGTTTTTAAAGGAACCAGGATTTCTTAAGGTTTTTCACGAATCAATCTTTAAAGGAGTTTCCAATTCATTTTCAGATTATTGGGGCTCTTCGCAAAGTCTTCGTCATTATAACTAACCGACATTTGATATGTGCGTACAAAGTTTCCGTGAAGGGAAACACTGCGAAAAACAATTCGGACATGGCTGCACGTGGCGGAAAAGGCGCTTTACGTTCTTCAATTAAGCAGAGGGGGTCCCGTTACTGTTGTGCAACGGAAGTTTTGAACTCGTTTCCTGAAACCACATAAGTAATTTCAAACAACTGGATGTGCGTGCTACGGTAGACGTCCCAGAAGACCACGTGTACGCCATGAACAAGTAGAGCGTGCTCGGGCACTTCACCGATGCAGCTCGGAGAAAGAATTAATCCGCCACCATGAGCATATGTCTCGAGTGCAGAACGGACAGCTGTAAATTAAAGTTCCAGAGTATTTTGAATAACCATTTCATTGTCTCTTAGTAGTTCTACTATAAATTGTTCAAACTGTATACTTCATCGCACTGTGATCTTGCACTTGCATTTACTAGAATTAAATTTATTATAAGAATCTCCTAATTTAAAAAAATTAATTTAAACTTGTGAATTTTCCTCAATTTAAATTGTAACTAGAGTATTGGACAGAAACCGTTTTTAACATTTTGCAACAAAAAATAATGACCAGTTGTACAATATGTTGTACTATTGATTTTTGTCAAGATAAATACCTAAAAATCATGCTGCTTTGAAAAAGAAAAGATCACGCTGTTTTAAATAGGAAATGTTTTATTTTAGATTATCCTTACAGTTTGGAAGATAAAATGGTTTTATTTGAAATTGTGCCTACAATTTTGGAAATTTAATCTTTGGAAACAGCGTTCAAAAACACCGTTTAAAGACCGGCGAGAACAGCGAACCGAGGGAGCGGCCGAACAATAAACACGAAGGCAATAAAAAAGTTTCCACTTAATAGGTTCAGTCGCGATCAGCTCGAAGACAATCGAAACCAAATTCGATTCCACCGAGGCGCGACGCCCTCCAGATCCCTCGTTTACGAAGTTCCCCGTGGCCAGCGCCACGGCAAGGTGCATTTATTTTCATGTAAATAAGCCTCTCGCTTGGTAGCACCATGAAAAGGGGACGTCAATCAAAGCGATAAGTATGCGGGCTACTTCAAAGCGAATACTGGGCAAGTTAATGCAGCCAGGTTCGTAAGTCGCCCGGCACATTGTTAAAATGCACGGGCCCCGAATCGGAGAAAATGTTTATTGTCGAGGGGGGTAGACGGAATACGTTATGATTTAGGAATTAAGACCTCTATCAAACTTGGCATGTACTACAATCCACCGTTCAAGAAAATGATCGAACACACTATAATAAACATTTCATGGCTGAGCTGTTTTGCACTTTGAACTACTTCGTGCTCGTTGAAGTGGCGAGGCTGTGTACCACGTCCGTTCACTTCAAAAAAGAAGTCGGAAAAATTCACCTTCTCAAACCTGAATTTCATACAGGTGGAAATATTTTTAATGTTATTTAATCCGTATAAAAATGTTTGGTACACTTGTCAAAATGTCACTTCCTCACGGATTTTGATGAAATTGAAATATGTTACAAATCTCGACATTCTGAACAACTTACGACAGTACAAGACTAGCTGGATTTTTCGATATAATGGCTGAAATTTTTCCAGTTTCTATTAAGAATAATTGAGAATAATATGTAACACAAAGTGCAGTTATATTTTTTATATTAAACCTAACCCAGACCTAACGTAAACTTAAAAAATATTAAACTAAAAGAGACCGCCTATTATACGTATAGGAAAAAGTCGTTTAGTATTACGACTTTGACAACATATTTCAATTTCATCCAAATCCGAGAGAAAGTAACGTTTTTACAAATTTACCAAATGTTTGTTACTGCCAATCCTTCCAATTAAAAAATATTATCACACTTTTTTGCGTACTGACACAGGGGTCGATATCGCAAAAATTGCTTGACAAACAAAAACTAATTTCGCATTCTAATGCAGACAATAATGATGCGTTATTATCGATAGCATGTCCCACGTTTTCTGCATAATGGCGCATTTCATCTGACGTGGCCGTTATGCTTTTATTGTGTATCCTGTTTTAATATTATAAAGTAGATAACCCGAGGGCTGCCGGTCGCCGTTGGTCGCGCAATGACAATTCTGTAACAGGAACACCCGAGGTGCACGGTGTTTATTATAAAACGAGTTGGCCAACGTGTGTTTATCCTCGACGGGCACCGAAAATAAAGGAAAAGCCGGCGGGGGCGTAAAAAATATGCGAAAATGGTTTTTCCAATATCGAGCGAGCGATCGGGCACGGCTCGGTCTACGTGAAATCTATCTCGTGCGCCGCGTCTCGCCCCGTCGCTCTCAATAAATAGATACCTCGCTCAATTTTAAATGCAAATAGGCCAAAAATCACGGAAACCCCTCAACGGCGGCGGTGGGGAGCTCTTTGCGACGAACTCCCGCGAACAGTCATGGGTCCTAAATAACGCGGTGCGCCCCCTTTTGGCCGCGTGTACATTGCCTAATTCCTCGACGACCCAGTAAATATGTGCTTCTAATTACCATTGATATTAATTGTATGTTTACCCGGCGAATCGGTTCGCTAGCGCACCTAGTCGCGTCGCGCACCGCGGACAAACAACGAATACAAGCGGGAAAACTTAATTTTGAATAACAAAAAGTAATACGAAAGGATGGTAATATATTGCTAAACATCCCTTAAATATTTTCATTTTATTTACACTTCAACCAATAATTTTAAGCTTACATCCTTACCCCCTCAACCCTTTGCAGTCGGAGCTATTTTAACTTAAAAATTAAACATTTCTTCCGACCTAGAATAATGCCATTGTATATACGATTTCTTTCCTTTAATCATCTTACAGTGATTAAAACGTCTTTATCCTCGAAAATGTCGTAGAAGAGAAAATAAAATTTATATTTTTTGCATGACTATTTATTTTAATACGTAAATATTGATTACAAACGAATCAAATTTTATTTCATTTAAAATGAAATGCGTAACATTCATATTTGTTAGACTTTGTTAAAAACCTTTATCACGAGTGTGACTCGTTAAAATAGGGCAAGGAGTTAAATGTGCAGTAATTGATTAGATGCCAACATATTTAATAATGTAAGCAACATTGTGAATAATGGTGCAGCATTTTTTAGTGGTGACTCTGAGCTACCTCTCGACTGTTAAGGGTTAATTTTATTCGAAATGCATAAAATCCTCAGTCTAATGATCCTCCCGCTAGCCAAGTTGAGTCCAGGTGATCCATGGTCGATTATCCCGTTGTTTGGTCGTGGTCGGCGTAATTGAAATGCAAGCGAGTAGATTTTATTCGTTTCCCGAGGTTTCCTCGTTCTTTGTCATGCGGACCGTGACATATTACATTCGGGATGAGGCTGTTTGAAGGTGGACAGGCCGGGCGAAGCTTGGGCAGCTAGCGTGACGCGGTAGCGACCGTAATACTATTTCAAGTTCCGTGCCGTGTGGACGTCGTGCCACGTGGCATTACTGCTTAATGTCACGTACTGATTCCCTTACCGACGTGTGACTAAGAACGAACCACCACCGTCGTCGTCGTCGTCGCGTTCGGCCCAGTCTTGAAAATCCTTGGACAGGTCCGGCATACGAATCACCTAGCCGCCGCTGTGCCGTGCCGGTTGTTCGTCCGAGAGTTAGGGCACCGCACCGGTGCGGTGAGAGGCTCGATTTTTCTCCTGGGGGCCAGGAAAATTTCATGCGATCAAAGGCCACGCCGATGGCACACCAACCTTCTTTCGCCAGGTTTCAGAATACTTAAACCCGGGTCACATACGTGCTCGACGAAATTCCTATTGGAACATTCACGAAGAAATATTATCACTAAACCTACCACCGACAAACAACCGGTTTCTGGTTTGTTATTTTACAGTTATTGAAATTGCAATGACGCTTTCATTGTTAACGATTATACACATTCTTGTATTCAAGCATATATTGTAATAAAAATCACAGAAAATCTATATAAATTCTATGACGTCATTTTTATAAGGCAACACGTATCAGCCATTTTTAGAGCTCGGTAGTTTGTATCATTTAACCATACACTACTTGTATCATTTTGATTGGAAACAGTAGCGGGCTTGTAGAAACGCCTACAGTACTTGATTCGTCAGGCGTCGAGGAAATCCGTTTATTATTGAACCCTCGCAGTTTTCACCGGAATTAAGCCGCGCTCTCACCGGTTGCGGATTGCCGACCATGTTTGACGTACCTCAGGTGGGAGAGGTGTCCGCGGGGTGTGAAAGAGACGTGGAATTTCATCGAAAATCAGAATATCCCCGACCGTTTATTGTTTTTCGATCAGCAGCGCGATCGCAGTCCCTGCATCCCTCGAAAGAGAGACGTAATGGGGACGTAATATTGGCGCGATCGCCAGATTTCGAGATAATTCATGCATATCTTGACCTAATTCAGACTCGGCCTGCGGACGTAATTGGACGTAATATGTGTTTAAACCGACGTAACTATGATTTAAGTACACTTAACTCCGTGACGTAAAGGCCACATTTGAGCCCGGTTTTAGGCTTGACATGATTTGTTGCGCCCGTCACGTGCCACAATATGAGGATTCGAAGCGATTTTTGAGTTCTTAGCGGATCCGATGACGTCGATCAACTTTTTATTCATTCATGATGCACTTCTTCATCTTCTTCGTGTTCTTCTACTTGTTCTGCTTTGTCCAGATCCTCGTTCAACCTCGTCCTCTTCCTCCTCTTCGTTCCGTTCCTTCCTCCCCTGTTTCTGGCCGCCTCTCCGTGTCTGGCTCTTCAAGGATAGCTTCTCGAGCTTTGTCCACGCGACATCGAACTCGCTCGTCTGGCGATTCATCCCTGTTCGTTAGCACTCGAGGCCGCCACAGACATCCAGGTCTCCTCGGACAGATCGATCGACGTCGATTAGATTGAGAAATTGCTTTCACGGAATTGCGATTCTTCCCCTGCGGACGAGACTTTGGCTCGTAGCCGGCAAATTACACGCGACCGGATCCCGTGAATGAATCGGGGCCTCCGCGCGTGCACCTCGTTGACAGTAAAGTGGGGATTAGGGGACCTGGCGCGCGGCGCGCAGCGGATGGGATGATCGATGGATCGCTCGAGATCCCCGGTACCTGGTGATCTCGACGCGTTCGTGGTACTTGTTGACACGCTCGATAATTATGGTGCTCGGCCGGTTTCATTTAAATGGCTCGGTGTCTACCATCTCGACGTTATAATGCCGTTGTGGTTTCATTCAGATCGGTCGAAAAAGTCGATTGATATGTCTCGATAATGATTACACCGTGGGACTCCGTTTAAGATTCAAGTTTCTGTTGCCGTGGAAAGATCAATTCGAAAATCCTCGGCCGCGGGCCATGGAGTTCCAAATATCGTGGAATAATCTCCGGTAGATAATGTATCAAAAGACGTAGATTCCAAACAATATGATGACACGTCTGATGGTGACTTGAGCGGCGACCGAGGATAAATCTGTAGTCGTAAGGATGAACACTACATGTCACAATTTCAAAAAATTTGAGTTTACGCATTAATTGAGCTTTAAGAGTATAGGATTTACGTATTTACCAGTAAAAAAGCCATAAAAACAAATTCAATAGGCTCAAAAATTTGATGCAATTTCACCGGTGTCCGGTGTGAAGAATTAATGATAAAAACTTCTTTCTTACACCACGGAAATAATTGCGCGAGTTCGTTGAATTGAATTGAATCTCCGAGTGCTAACGGACAGGGATAGATCACTGTCGAGCGATTTCGCGGTCGCGTGGACGAGGTATCCTTGGAGAGGCCAGAAACCAGAGAGGCTAGATCGTAGCGAAGGGGAGCAAGAGGTCGAGGGAGAGCTGAGTACGTGGACAAAGCAGCAGCAGCAGCAGTATCAGAAGAAGAAGAAGAAGAAGAAGAAGAAGAAGAAGAAGACGACGACGAGGACGAGGAGGACGACGCGACGAAGAAGAGGGCATTGTGGCCTCGTAAAAGGTCGTGGCATCGTGAAGATTCGTACGAAGTGGGTGTCGAGGCATCTACTGGGTGGCGAGGCCGGACGAACGGGTTTCGGGTCGCGGAGGGGCAAGGGGTAGGCAGCAGGAGGATATATATGATTACAGGAGGCTGTGTATTCAGTTCGGGTAGTTGTCGTTTCCGACACGAGGCACGTAGCATATTATCATCGTTACGCGGTGAGGACTGAGGCCGTCCGTTGATACAACTTCGGTACATGGCCATCGTGGCCTTACAACCCCGTCTTCCATCAGTTATACCAGCCTGGATACCATGGAACTCATGAATAAGGCAAACTCCGCCGTTATGTCTCCATTCCGAAACGCCCTCCTCGAAACTTTTCGATGGTCTCCATCCTCTCTCGCACTCTCACGGCCTCTCTCCGTTACTCCCACCAATCGCGCCCCGGTCGTTTCCCTGTCATTCCTTTAACAATGGGCTATCAAAATGCATTGCTGTTTGGCGGAGGATTGCCAGGGGTTTCAAGGGCTGACAAGGAAATTTGTGAAGAGAGCCGCCCGCTGAAGTTTAAGTTCCCCGATCGTTGGATCCGGCACTCCGAATCCCCCGAGTTTCTCGATCCTGCCGCGGGGAGGGTGCCAAGGGGGTGGTGGGAGGCAGCGTAGCCGCGAATGAATCTCCTTGTTTACGCAGCACGGGTTCTTCTTAATCTGTTTTACTGTTTACGCCGTTCTCCCCGCCTCGCCGCGGAGAGAGAAACACGGAACAGCGCGAGCAGGCGCCGCGGCGCGGCCCGTCGCCGCCGCCGCCGCCGATCTCTCTCGAATTGTCAGCGAGTTTCGGCCCCGGGATTGCGGAACCGGGAACTGGTTTACCCGCGTCTCGCATTCGGGATTCGCTTCCCGACGACGCGGCTGCCTCGTCGAGCCGTGTGCTCGTGCACGCTCGCGAATTTTTAAACACCGGCCTCTCTCCTCGCCGGGATTAACGCGGCCAGCCGCCGGCCAGACGATCGCCAGACGAGCAACGGAGCGGACGCTGCACAATAGCCTGTTTGCACCAACAAACGGGGAACAAGTCAATCCCATACATTTTACACAAGACGCAATATTTTTATTACTTGAAGTAGAAAAGCTTCTGTGATGCAAAAATTTACACAATTCTCCCGAAACATTTAAAAATCGCTAATAAATGTTCCACCTGGACTGCAATAAACCGGAGTGATATAGAAATTTATTTTCTCTCTTAATATGTTCGATGTTCTAAATTACACCTATTCATTCTTGTCTTAAATGCATAAAATGCCGCTGTCCACTGATAATTGAATGACGTTTTTAGGAAGTGGTTAAGAACGAAGTGCTGCTTCATCAGTTTGCAAATGAGAAAAAAGTATCGATTTGCGATTCCTTACATATTCAACTATCTCGGACAACAAAAACTTGACGTCTCGCGCACAATTTTTTAAATCGACCTTTCACGCGGATTTCGGGCGAAATACCCCACTGTGTGCAGGAAAATATTTCGCGGGTATCCGATATACCGGGCCGAGCACGAACTCCGAGACAATTTCGATGCAAAGCAGCGAGCGTTTCTTGTTAAGAGCGGTTCCGCCGCGCCGGAGAGTGCCAGGCCCGATGCCCCGGCTTGTTTTGTCTGTGTTTAACCAAATGACCTCGTTATGCATATCAGCCGGACCGGCCCGGTAGCGGCCGTAACACTCTCTTCGATTAAACGACCGTAGGAGACCGGCGTGTCTTTCCGATGAATCCGACGCGTTAAGGGCTAATCGCTGCTGATACACAAACCCCAGATATCCCGTCCGCAACAGCCACGAGCGGTGATGGATTAGTCGACGTCCGACGGCTGACGTTTCTATCTCTGACAGTGCGCATTATGGTCGTTAAGAGCCCCGCGGAGAATGGCCTTTCTAATTAACACGGAAACCGTCCGAGCACCGTCCAAGACGGTTCACGTGGATGGCGCAGAACGCGGTTATTGAATTAGCCCGCTGGATTATGTTTGCTACCTCCCCCGAACCGAATTCTGGGCTGACGTTACTCCTTCGGAGAACCGCCCAGGGCACTTATCTTCTTTCCACGGCCCCTAGGGTTGCGTCATCATACATTGTCGCTGGAATTTCAGAGGAACGTTCCACATGTGCGTTATTAAGACTGGTGGATTTTCGGTTCGTGCAGCCGCTAACCGGATCGAATTGAGCTGTTCGGAACGGTCTATTGGCTGTTACTCGATTTTCAGCGATAATGGTAGGTTTTGGCGGAGTCTCGTCTAGCTGCAAATAGGATGAGATAGATTGCTAAGTTTTCATTACTGTAGCGAAGTACAGAAACTATTTTATTACGTATTAAGTAGCAGTTTTATTGACATGACGTTACTTCGCGAAACAGATTCGTCCATGTCGCATGTTAAGGTGTAAAATAGCATCCGCAATAATAAAAATCTTCGCTTTCTAGTTTCTAGTTCTGTTGGAATTTTTGGAGTCGATATTTAGTGCTTAATATCGTGCTGATTATATCTAAAAATTCGGTAAAATTCCGACTGAAATCCGTATAGCGGTATAGAGGTTGAGGGACGCTGGCGCAGACATTATCCTTGAATTCTCAGCGATAATTGTGTTCGTACACGTAATTTCCTCTGCTATTTAAGGAGCAAGAAGAGGCCTCTTGATCCCGGGACCCGAGAAAATGGGGACCAGCTGGACCCGTGTACAGATTCTCGGTTCGCGTTTGAACACAACGTCTCGCCACCGTGGATTCTTAATCATTGTTCGCGGTCTAAATTTACCTCGGAGAGCTGGTTCCACGCGATATAACAATGTTGACTACATCGCGAGGTCGATTCCGTGCGAGCAAATAGCGATCGTTATTGCGGCTGATGAACGGGCAACGGCTTAGCCCGATTCTTTTTTGCTGTCAATAAAGTTGGTCGGCTGACAATGGGAGGCAACGAGCCCATGTGGCTGGTAACTGACCGCGAAATTAACCTCACTTTAGAGAGGTATGCGTGCTCGGTCCGGCGCGGCGGCTCCCTGCCACTCTGTGTTATTTATTAACTGCAACAGCAACCACGAAAGTTGTTTAAATTGGGACAGATTGGCGTGACGTTCCGCGGAAACCCAAGCAAACAGGGTCCTTGCGCTGTTAGAGCCGCTCGCGTCATGCGTTTCAGCTAAGCGTCCCACAGTGGTCCAGAAGCCCGTATTTTGTGGTCAAATGTTTCGACCTTCAAATGTCAACAAAATTTTGTTTCTCTGAAATAAGAACCCTTCGGAATCTCGAAATTCTAAATTTTAAATGTTTCAGATAATTTTCCTAGCGACTATAGCGATTGTATCGCACTTCAAAAAGTGCGAAACTATGAAATTGGAGTTACAATTAAATAGTTCAATTATTCCTTACACAATATATATTTTACATTATAATATTCTAACTGGTTTCGAGGCGAATCCAACGATCTATAATAATATAACATTATACCTTAAAATAACACTACAATAGCTCCCGGACCACTTATTGTTCCCCTATTGGCCCTACGCTATGGGGCCTAGATCTAGTTAGACCCAGAGTACACGAATGGTCATCTCAATTTCTGGCGATTAATCTGTTCACAGATACTTGGTTGACGCGAATAACGCTGTTTAATAAATAAACAAGTGCAACTAGAAATAATAATTGTCTCTACTTTAAGGGTAACGCCAGCACATTCTAAGAAAGTTTGTTCCCACACCACCACCGGCCAGTTTCCTGGAAAGATCTACATAAAAATCGGCAGCTAGACAAGTTGAATCCCCGTTAGAGATCCTATCGGCAGGAAATTCATCGGGATTATTAATAATTATCTTACCGTGTGAAAAATGCGAGGATAAGGTTGGGCGTTGATGGATCGTGTGGTGCGATAGCGAGATTCGCGGTAGACCGGATCGTCGAAAGAGAGAAACAGAATCGAAGCTGGTCTCGATGTAACATGAAAATTAAATTGAAAGCATGACGACGACGTTTTCATGGAAATTATCGGCGTAACGCGGCGGCGTCTCTGTGAAGTCGCGGGGAAATTGGAATGCGCGTCGTTACATGTCGAACAAACTAATTGACAACGGAATTAATGCGGCCGCGGGCCAATTTATTTGCCACTTGCTCGGGCGAGCACCCGCTGACAACGGGTCGGGTGGCGCGTCGTTTCGCTTCGCTCGCATTCGTCATTAAAGGCGGATACGATAATGATTAATGTGAAAACCGGTTCCAGCGCCGCGCGCCGAGGCGAAACCCGTGTTAGGAAAAACCGGCTGGCCCGAATATGGCCACTTTATACCGGCGTAATTCGAATTACGCGCGCCTCGCGGGACCGTTCGGGACCCGTTCCTCCGACAATGAATTTCGCTGGATAGTTAATTACCGCGGATCACGGGAACACGATTAACTGGATTTCAAAACCAAGTTCGGAGCCTGCGCGAAAAACTGTTCGCTCTCTTTCTTTTCCACTCCCTTTGACTTCCCGGGCAGGAACGAATTAAAATTAATGAGCCGCTCGCGCGCGCTTTTCAACGGACATCCGCGCGGAAAACAAGTGGAAAAATAATCAGCGGGAACGCAGCACGCTCGCGAATTAACTTATTGGAATGCCACGGGCCTGTGTTTCATTAAGACACCACCAGCCGGAGGATAAATCCAGTTTGCTGTTCCGACGGGCTTCTGGCTTCTTCGAGATTAAGCGTTTTCCGCGTCTCAATAGCCTCGTTATTTGTGAACGGACTAGTTAGGCGAGCGAGACGTGCGTTGACAGTAGACGCCAAGATTTTATTCCGAGAAATGTTTCACCGTCTAAGTGGTTTCCGTAATCAATTTCATTATTTTACGACGTAGTTATATTAATCATTTTGGATACTTTAGTACTATTAAACGTACAAGCATTGAAAAGACGGAATAGTTCTTGATATTTGTCCCGGCGATTTGGAACTGCTGCGAGGATTCGGATTTTCGCGTGGCCGCGTGCGAATAGTCCCCGGAATAGTCGAATCGGGGTTTTCGCGTGGCTGCGCAGCATCCTGGACTCAAGTCAGTGCGGGCATTGGTTCGCGTGACATTAATCCTCTAGCAGGGCCGAGTGACCTTGCGCGTTCCGAGGTTGGCCGCGGTCAGAGGAGGATCGTTTAATTAACTTTCTCACGAATTTACGAGATTGCTGGGTGCATACCGGCAAGCTCGATCAGTGAGATCGATATACGCGCGCCGATGTACATTAAGCCCGGCATTAAGGATAAGATTCGAAGCGGTTTGCGCATATTGTTCCCGGAGCATGGTCGAGCAGATGAAGAGAGCCAGAGAGGGAGAGAAAGAGAGAGGGAAGTACAAGGGCTGCGTGAGCGAGAGGGAGAGACGAGGCGATCTATACACAGATAGAGAGAGAGTTAGAGTCCCACCAGTATCGGTATCCGGCGTACCCTAAATTATTGCGCAAGTCTGTAGGGCCTGGGTAGCTTCGCAACTATGTTCGTAACTCCTGGCAAGAACGGTCCAGAGGTGCCGATAACTGACCTACTATCTTCGCCGTTCGCCGCCGCGCCGTGCGATGAACTCAGGAATCCTCTAATCTTAAAGCGACGATGCGAATAGTTTCTCGGGTTCGGTTTCGTTGTGTACATAATTGAAATACACCAGTGCTCACTTAAATTTCCAAACTTTGGGATCCGGAAGTCAAATTCTTGCGTTACAGGCTAGCGTTTCTCTTCCAGGAATTGACCGGAGCCCAGCTTGGAGCGAACTTGGAGGATAGATAGAGTGAGCGAAAGCAAGATAGACGTTGTCCATCGAGGATCCACGCTTCAAAATATATTCTCAAAAAACTATTGCTAAACTGTTGCTTGAATTTTGACTACTTTCGTAATTATGGGCACGTGTATACTATTCTTGGTAAGTCGACAGAACAGAGGTTTGTCATTTACCGAAGTACGTTCTGGAATAACTAAGGTAATTGTAAGTATTTTTCCTGTCTCTCCGTGTTTGCAAACTGAAACGTGAGACATCTAAATGCATTCTACCATGATACGACGAAAATAAACCCAGACCTAACTTAAACCAAACGAATGAGCATGGAAAGTATTTTTGTAAATATCTCGAAAAACATAGAGACCGAGCGGCAGTAACACGTACAGGAAAAAGTTGCTTAGAATTGCGAATTCTACAACATAATTGAGTTCGATCGAAATCGGTGAGATGTACCCTTTTCTGTATAATCACCTTACTAAGATAACACGAACATGAAGTCAACATGAAGAGGACATCACAATTGTAATTTTTCCGGTTAATACGAATTATGTCCATTCACTGGGTCACCCTGTATTTTTCGTATCGCGGCCCCAATAATTTTGACCCACTGTCAAATCAGCTCGTGCTCGCCAAACCGGCCGCGAAATCGCCGCATTACAAAGAAGCAGGGGCTCGTTCATTTCCACCAATTTCAAGTCACCGAAATTTCGGCTGGCAGTGAGGGACCAAAGTCAAGAGGGACATGCCAATATCAGGGAGCCCAGTGGCCCATGAACGGGCCGGGTCCAGCCGGGCCGGGCCGAGTCGGACGTTTCAGTTTCAAAACCCGATACACAATATCGCAAGGAAGTTACCGTGCCAGTTATTGGCACCGTCGAGCCGGCCGCTCGCCATTATTACGAGCGTCCAGTCGGAATTCATGAATGTTCCATGGGCTCTCCCGGCCCATCTCCGTTCAAGGTCCCGTATTTCCCGAAAGTTGAACGCTCCCGCAGCCCGAACAGAGCCCGAGCAGATCCCGCCCCGTCTGTGACTCCTCTTTTCCCAATCCGTCCAAGCAAGTGTTGAAAAGGGGATGTTCTGGTTTTCGATTTATAAGTCCAAGTGCTATAAATTTTTTAATTTACCATTATTGTGATCGTAAAAATGCATTTATAGGAAATCTGTTTAACACATTTATTCCTTGGAACATATGTGCCCAAGATTTATCAGTAATTTCACATGACATTGTTTTAAACTAAATGAATTCAATATAATTTTTACGATATTGTCAAAAATGAATCGTTATATGGAATTTATTTGGTGACTGAGAGTGAGCACTAAAAATTGCTGCGCCATTATTCATAATATTGTTGACATTATTAAATATGTTGGTATCTAACCAAATACTAAACGTTTAAGTATTGTACGAGGTATTATATCAATTTCATATCCATAAAATAAAAAACCATATACAACGGAATTATTCTAGATCGGGAGAGATGTTTAATTGTCAAGTTAAAATAGCTCCGACTGCAAAGGGTTCATTTCGCTTGGAATTTCACGATTATCTGTTCGAAACGCAGTGCGTAATCACGCAACCGAAGTGAATAATATGTTGAGCATTTAAGCATTGAAGGGGTGCAGCGAAGAGAATTAGTTACAAACGTAAAACATGAAAAGCTGACGTTCGTCCATAAAAAGTTGGTTTCCAGTGGAGCGGTTGGTGGTTCGTGGCCGCGTCTATTAAGCGGGAATTACAGTAGCCGCTTCAGGGTCGCTAACCAGCCCGGTGAAATTTCATTCTCGTTACGTTTGGAAGGGAATAATGGAAGAAACTGTGTAAAAAGCGTGCGGCCGGGATAGCCGTGTTTTCGGAAGGGGGCGAGAGAGCGACTGTAGGACGCGACAAAGAAGAGAAGAGAAGAGGATTGGAGGAAAGAGAAGAGAAGAGAAAGGGGTACGGGGCGCGTGTAACCGGTAACCCGGCTCTGTCCACTTATTAGCCGCTTAATGGACCACGGTGTACGGGCCACGAATGTATGCTGTCTTTCTGCGGGACCATCAAAAGAGGCGGGAGCGTCCCGTTTATTTAGCAAACACGCCAAACCGCAAACCCTATTTCTTCGGTCGGGTTTAAAGGGATTAAAAAACAGTGAAACGGGGGAGTGAAACGGAGAAAGGGATGAGTAAAAGGGCATGGGCGAGAGAAGAATGGAGGGTGGGGGTGGAGAGGCCAGAAAGGGACGAACGAGAAAGCGAGAAGGAAGAAGGGCTCAATTACGCCTCGGGACGGAAATCGATAGGCCTCTTCGACGCTCTCACGGGAAGTAATTAAAAGCGCGCGAAATTTGTGGCCACGTTCTTTTCACTCGCAACCTTCCTTCGCCCTCTTCATTCCCCCTTCACATCCCCTTCTTCGTTCGTACCCCCGTACTTCTATCTCCGATCTTTTCATTGTTGATCTTTATCGGTCGGCATCAACGGACGACGAAATATACGCGAGGATTCTCCCGTAATTGCGATCCGCCTGCGTATCGATGGCCGATATAATTGTTTCCGGTTTTCGTGGCCGGCGCTCTTGCAGATCGATCCTTCCGAATTCTTGCCGCTTGAGATTTCGGAGGAATTAACCGCTACCCTGCGGCATTCCGGTATAATTGAAAGCCGTTCGCGATAATTACATATTGTTCGCAGGAGTTGAATTCCGAAACTGTTTCGCTTGCTACTTTTAATAACCACGCGCGACGACGAAGAAGATTAAAATAATTCTGTTTGCGTAAAGATTACAGGTCTTCGAGGATGCAAGTAATTTCGACGAAATACGTGGAACTCGCGGGTGAACTGGAAATATTTTGGCGAAATCGAAATTTCTCGATGTAAATTAAACTCATTCCCCTTCTCTACTTTTTATAACCACGTGTGACGGGGAAAAGGGTTAACACAAGTTTGCTTTTGCAATTACCGATAACTATACTCATACCACTCTAGTTGTAAGAATATGCTCTAACATATTTATACTAGCAATCGAATAAACATACTCACAATCTAATATCAACGACAAAAACGAAGAGTACACGCGTGATGTCCTCGCAGTAGAATCAGACGGCTGACGCTCAACAAGTCCAGATTGAATTGCAAGCTGCGATGCTGGCGTTTAATTTTGAAGAATCGATTATTTTTGCATTCTCTTCAAGTATAACAGTTGTAGAATATGTGTAAAAAGAATATACAACTCACGTAATTTTGATTATCTTCACTTGAACAAAAATAACTTATGTACCCGAAGTACCCATAAGTATGTATACGAAATCAGAATAGAAAGTGCTAATAAATCTTCTGAAAAAAATGCCAAAAAGTTGTTGAAAAAGCGGCCTCGAACAGCAGAATACGCCCTTGAAGCGGAATAACACTTTGAGCCGTGCCTTTGGTATGAAAAATAGAATAGCAAAGTCCGCGCTCATTACTTTTGTGAGAGGAAATATATTCCTGTAAATTCTTCCATTCGCGTTTCCATTGCATCGAGGAGGGGGGGGGGGGGGCTTTACCCCTGATTTTCGCTTTATTGCACGGACACACAGCACGGTTTCCCTCATTTCTCACGCATACACGCGGCGCTGGTTATTTGTACGCGATAGCGTGCCCGGCGGATTAGGGAGAGCCGAACAGGGAGGGAATAAACGAAGAGGACTGGCGAAAGAGAGCCCGGGAAAGATTGCCAGCAAAAGAGAGAGAAGGAGAGAGAGAGGAAGAGGGAACGATGGTTGGGATTCGTGAGATCGTGTTCAGGGGGCCCCACGGTCCCTACCGAAGTTTGTAACTTCTTTTGCATCCAATTAAGTCTCGCGCAATAACTTAGCCTACACCAGCCGCCGATACTGTTTCCCTTTCGTCCCCCGCCTCAGCTGGCGCACCTGGACACGAGACAATGTATATTCTGATTCAGAATTTCGGCACAATGGAAGTTCATGGAACTGCGTATATTTCAATTGAAAGTTCCCGATCGGCTGTACACTGTACCCGTATTAATTGGGGACGATTTGTAGCGGCGCGGCGCGCGGAGAACGGGGACCATGAGTTTTTCAAGAGTAAACTGTGCGCAGCAGTACTCAAACTATACTCAGCCGAGGGAATTCCTGCGGTAGCGTTTGAATTATTCCGTGGGTAAGAAAGAGAGGAGAGTGAGGGGATCATTTGTCCATTTCTTATTCCGCGGTTATTGCTTCTGAGTTCCAGCAAAATTGGTTAGCTCTTGCTACCGAGCTCTCTGAAGTCTCCCCGGGTCTAACCGGCAGACAATTCGAATATTATATAGTGTCGTGATTGTCGCTTTAATGCTCGATGATTAATCATGGCGACGCGACGGCTTTGTCGTTCACGCTTTCCCACAATTTGCTACTTTGCTCGAGGATACCCCGGCGACAGACTATTCCCCTGCTATTCGGTTCTCACGTTCGGGAACGCGAGGAATTATAAGCAGCTCCGCGAATGATGAGTTTCTGTTGGTTCGGATAGCGTCTTCGAATTTGCTTCTGCATTTTGGAAAATGTAAAAAAGAAATGGATATCTCGTGGCATTCATAACTAGACAATGGATTTTATTCAAAACAGTAAAAATATTAGGAAAATTTAAAAATACTGTCATATTACATTTTCAACTTATCAAACATATTACGAAAGAAAATAAATGTCTATCTCAGATTTCTACCAGATTGTTGCAATTCAGGTAGAATATTTTTATTTTGCATAAAGATCCGTTGTCTATTAATAACCCCCGAAATCCAGTGAAACCCACCCTCTGCAATTCTTCGGAGACTTTCCGGTCTGCGATTCTGACGTGCTCCGTCGCCGTTCGACGAATTAACGAAGCCCGAGCTTACGGTCCCGCAAGAAATTCCCGAGACAAGACGGCACTGCGAGATATCGACAGGCATCGAGACGTTCACCGGCGCGGCGACTAAAAGTAAGCAACAAATAACGAGTGACTCGCCGTGGAATCTCACCCACGTCGGAGGTGGAGGTGACTTCGTGGCAGCTGTCGATCGAGCAGTGTTCAACCTTCGACCTTCGCGACGAGAGAACGTGCTGAAGAGAGACAGCTCGAACAGAGGACGGGAGAAGACGAACGAAAGAGAGAGAGAGAGCGACGGCCGACGTGGTGCTCGTTCCTCCATCGTAGGTCGTCGATGAGGCATCCAGGCTCGCGCGATAAGGATCTCCGAAGTGAGAACGAACGGACTTGGACCGTCTTCTCGTGGCCGAGGGAGTGTGTAATTCGGTTTGCTCTCGGTCTCTGGTACGTTACGAGGTATCCGAGGGCGAGCCTGAACAACATTAGGCGGCTAGAGGATGCCTACTAGTCGAGAACGAGAAGAGAGAGAGAGGCCCACTAAAAGTTACAGGAAGGAAGGCAGTTAAAGAGATGGAGGTGGTATGCGTATCGACGGTATATAGTCGCGGCTCGGGTAGTATGCGTAGATTCTTCCGTTCGGTTGGATTCCGATTGCCTGAATAAATTATCCACCGGCCCGGCTAACACCGTCCGGTGAATTAACAATGGACCTTTGTTAAATTGTTCAGTCCATAAATCCTCCGCTGGAAAAACATCAGTCCAACCTGCCTGCCTTCCCGCCTCCTGGATCACTTTCATCGTTCCTTTTCTCGCCGAGTTTTATCAACGCCGTTTTCCCGAGAATATTCTTCTCGCCAGTCCGGGACGCATCTTCGCAGATGCTGAATCAACACACTTTGTACCCTTTGCGGGCAAAGATTTTTCAAATATTATTATGAATACGTTCCTCGGAAAACTAGAGCTTGTACCGAAGCTATCAATCCTGACGTCGCTAATGCGACGACATTCGTGCACGAAGGGTTCACATAGACCTGTCCGTTCTAGTTCTTCTTCTAGTACATTCTTCGGAAGCTTTCGAATCACCGGCGACGTATCCGATTTAGGGACCCGAGGTTTTAATTCCCCGAAAGAACCTGAATCTCTACGCGGCGCGATACGCGGAGAGTCAGCCCACCAGAAAATTTCCGTGGATCGTAACGGTGAATGTTCGAACGATCGACGTACCGATGATCAACGGGGCCTACTTCGACGCAGAAAGATGCAGAACCGGAGGAGCCTCGCGAGCAACAAGGAGAAGATGCGGCGGAGGGGAAAAAAAGAGGGGTTTATGCCCTGGCATTCGGTTAGGTTAAATTTACTGACACGCTTCCAGGCCGCGCTGGCAGCCCCGCGGCCATCTCTCTGCCCTCCTCGTCCTCCTGCTCCTCTTCCTCGTCGCCCTGTCTTTCTCCTCTTATTCTTCCTCCTCCTCCTCCTCCTTCTCCAACTCTTCTTCGTCTTCTTCTTCTGGCTGGT
This sequence comes from Lasioglossum marginatum, assembly GCA_028455795.1. Taxonomy (NCBI): domain Eukaryota; kingdom Metazoa; phylum Arthropoda; class Insecta; order Hymenoptera; family Halictidae; genus Lasioglossum; species Lasioglossum marginatum. The sequence continues at coordinate 5,295,631 of CM052245.1, forward strand.
CGTAGCTTTATGATTACCTCCGCCAGGTCCGTCCGTCCAACCCTTCACCAGTGGAATCTCGACTGGCATCTAGTTAACCGGGAACGACGCCGACGTAGTCCCTTCTGCACGAACTTCGGACTTCCCGCTGCGAGAGAGGCCGCAACACCATCCCTGAAGCCTCGGACACCGTTCCTCCTTGTTCTTTTCGAGCTCACGAGCGCGAGATAGCTCGCGCCTCCTTTCTTTCAGCGCACGCCGGATCGATTATGTGTGGCTCCTCGATTCTCCTCGACTACTCGGCTCTCCCTTCTTTTCGCTGCGGGAATTCTCTCTCTCTCTCTCTCTATCTTCTCCTCTTTTATTTATTGAACGAGTGCAAAAGCTCGATTTTCGGAGGCATTGGAAATCTTATCGCAATTTTTTTGGAGTTATGTTACATACCTATCGGAAGATAGTACCTTCGGGAGACGTTCCATCGTCGGACACCGTCGACTCAACCCTCGAATGATGTATCGTTTCGTCTGTCATACTAGAGTCTTCCGAAAAATTCCCGTGAAAATTTAATGAGATATTACAAAGTATGTTGTTTACACAATTTTGAAATAACATGGTCCAAAAAAAGATACCGTCGATGCTTAACCTTTCCTCTGTGTACGAGGTATGCAAATGCATCTCAGGCTAACAAAAACAGAAATAAATAGTTGACTAATGAAAAATTCCCTAAAATTTTCTAGGAATGCTATGTGTGATATGTTTCAAATTGTTCAAGTATTGTCTTTTTTTATTATTATTTATCTTTTATAAATCAATCAAATTTCACAAATACTTACACAGACATATGTTTTCTCTCATTCTCCTCGAAAAATGCATGGGGTCCAATTGCCTCCCTCTACACGGTTAACATTAGAATAGCAGTATACTTTAGGGAGGATTTAGTCGATTCTTGATGGAGAGGGATTTTCCAATATGGAGAACGGAAAGTTACATTTCCGAGTTTCGAAAAGGAGGGAATGTTGGGATCGCAACAAGAAACGTTCCCCTCTTCTTTGCTTGTTTCTCTTCTCTTCTCTCTTGCTGTCTCCTTCTCGAGATTCGCACAGGGTCTCGTTCCTCTTCCTTCCGCCGAGCAGCTTCTTCGTCTGTCCGTTCGTTCGTTAGATCGATTTTCCGCGACCCTTGATCGGCTTGCCGAAGCCAAGCTTTCGGTAATAGAAAGGGATTACGCGCTAATTGGATGGAAATAGCGAGGATCTTTGCCCCGCGGCTGGATTTACAGAGCCACGGCGAACTTTCCGGGCAGTTACCTTTGCCTAGCTTCTTCCGGGTGCCGGGAAGCCTGGATGAATTTTATTTAGCTGTTTGATCAACCGGCCGATCCAGCCATTCGTGTACATTCGGATCGCCGGCGATCGGGAAACTCCGTCGGGGCTGGTTTAATCGACGAGACGGATTTCCGGAATATGAAAATCGTCGGTTTAATCCGAGATGATTCGTTTGCCAATAAAAACAAAAGGTGGAACACACTGTTCACTCAGAATCAATTAGAAATAACACGAGGTAGGAATTAATTCAAATTAGAAAACAATATAAGTTGAATATGAACAGAGCCGTGCGGTAGATTTTCTCAGTACATATGATGCTTCGAAATGCCTATCCTTAAATTTCTTTTCTTTAAAATAACCTCCGATTGTGATTTGAGAATCATTCGTTCGAGAAAAATTCGTTCATTCAGAGAATTAATAAGGGTCATGTCCAGAATATAATTGAGAAAAGTTTATTTTAAATTTATTCTCCTCTTGCGTCATCTTGCGTAAAGATTTTTAATCATTGAATGGTTCAAATTGCATTTTGATTTTGCTGCGCACGCTGTCCCCTTACTCTCTGTATCATAGCACGGCACGGTCCTCAACACGAACACTTTTCGACAAAGTGTGACTAAATTTTTCGATTTCGACCACTGCACGACACAGTAAAAGACTCCCAGACGTCTTACGCCTAACTATCGCTCGTCGCCGAGCTTTTTCCATTTGCCTGGGACTGTGTAAAATTAAAAATCTCTCTTTGTTTACCGAACTGTCCGGCGGAGCGTCGAGCGCGTTTACCGGAATGGAAAACGCTCCGCGCCGCATTCGCGATGCCGGAAAAACGCGGGAACCCACTCTCCTCTCCGCCGCAGCTCGGATATTTTCGCGCGGTGGGGAATAATAACAATAGGTCGGTTTTGTTTAAACGCGAAATTGTAATAGTTACGCGTCATCGGCCGTGAACGGTCCCCTCTCTCTCATTCTCTCGATCGACGTGTTTGTTTGCAGTCTCTCCGCGTCGCGTCGCGCCGATGATGTCTACATTTCCCCGGGACCAAAGGTGGAAAAGGTTTTTTCGTTTTGATTCCAATTCGAGCCCGACGTACCGGACACGTCGGAAACTAAATGGAAAGACAAACACGCGGTTTAATTGGCGCGAGTAACGATATTTGCCCCGGGGAATCTGGTTTTTGCCGGGACCCGTCCGTCACTTCCGAGATTAACGCGGTAAGGAAGCTCGAAGACGGAGGTGTGTCCAAAAAGTGATCAGACGGATGTCGGTTAGGGTTGCCAACCCTCCCAGATTGGCCGAGATTGTCCGGGAATTGCGAGTTGCTGTCCAGAATCCCGGTTCAATGTCAAACTCTCCCGGAAGTCCACAGAAAGCTATGTTATTGGAACAACTCACAACAATATCATTTTAGATTTAATATTATTAATATGCATGTATGGGGATCATCAGGCTCGTATAATAACTAGAATTTTAAAAAACTGTATTACTATTTTTTTACATATCGATATTCAAAAAACATTGAAAACCTTTGATTTATTTGCCATTAAATGCAGTCATGGTGCAGAATCTGGCAAAGCGGATACATCAAATCTGAACACATCGATTTTGATGAGATTTTAGTGAGTGTTAGTTTTCGAAAAAATATTTGACACGTATTTGTTTCTGCCATCGGCCACGTTGAAAGGGCAAAAACAGCCCTTGATGTTGGACAAAATCAGAGAAAATCAACAAGTCTGAGGGCTGTTTTCGCCCTTTCAACATGGACGATGGCAGAAAAAAAATACGTGTCAAATATGTTTCCGAAAACTAGCGCGCACTAAAATCTCATAGCAATCGGGGCGTCTAGATTTGATGTTATTCCTTTCTGCTGAAACTTTGAATTTTCTATAAATTTTCATTTATAGGCGCAGAAAAGAAAGTTGAAAATTAATTTATGAAGAATTTCAAATTTTTATTAACCCTTTGCCATACTTTTACGAGCCAGACTCGTGATGAAGGTTTTTAACAAAGTCTAACAAATACGAATGTTACGCGTTTCATTTTAGATGAAATAAAATTTGATTCGTTTGTAGTCAATATTTAAGCATTAAAATAAATGTAGCCATACAAAAAATATACATTTTCTTTTCCATTCTACGACATTTTCGTGCATAAAGACGTTTGTAATCACTGTAACGGTAAAAGAAAAGGTACGGCAAGGGATTGAGAAAGAAAATCTTTACATCTTGAAACCAAAAGGTCGTTTGATTTAATTTTGTTAATGTTGGTTTTCAAAGGGTTTCATTTTAAGGTTCATTCATTAGATCATTTGTTTGTATCATCATATTTGCCTCCTTTAATAGTATAGCTTTTCTGTCTAACATTTTCTTCTATCTTCAAGCCTAACGTCTGTTTCTCGTGAATCATCCGGTATATCTGACAGTTGTGTCGCGGGGTGTAGAACCGTTTGCCTCGAAATCCTGAATTTTGAAGCGCGTTTACACGAATTTCGCTGACTGTACGTGGGCCGGGTGTACCCTCGCCGCAACCATCCTGGATCGTTCGGCAAGATAGCTCGCGCCTCTTTTCAACATCCACCGGATTGATTATGGCTGCGCGTCGGTCCGCTTGAGAAATGTTGCCCGCTTACTCTTCTCGCCGCTTCCCTTCGGCCGCTCCTTTCGTTTCACCGGCCCGGACAGGGACGATCATCCTCTCTACCCTTTATCGATCTCGGACGTTCGAATTTGTTTTCGTGAACGGGATACTTGGCCCCGTCGAATCGTGTTGCGTTACGTTGGCACGAGCACCGAGAATGCCTCTCTCGGAATCTTGACAGGGACCGGTGATCCCGTGGAAATTGTAACGCTCCGATTGATCGCGAGCAACTCGGCTTCCAGCAGTGATTAATCGTCCGCGGTCGCTTAACCTGTTAACAGAGCGGTCCTTTGACACATCGGTGAACTAGATGATAGCGGGCTGATGTTTCAGCTGATGTTACCTAGGGAAATGATAAGTTCGAGATTGCCTGGATCAAGTTTTTGCACACGAGACTCCTTCTTTTCCGAGGGAAACGAGTTTCGAAACTCGTTGGCACACCGTGTAGCTACTGTTAGAGGACAGGCTAATTTGGTCCCTTAACTGGTTGTTTTATAGCCAGACTGTGGAACTACATGAAAATTGTTCCTTTTGCAGATTTAAAAGCTGTAAAATTCCAGGAAAATTTTATTTCCTGGCTAATGGCCTCGCGAGGGCTCCTCGAACATTTGAAAACTTTACGCGAATATGATTCGTGCGATACTAATAACTAGATTGCGGATTTTTATGCGGAATAAACATTTTCTTTCTTCGTTTATGGATTGCAATCAATTTAAAGGGCGTCACTATTTCACCATTTTTTTTCTGCAAAGTTCATTTCGAAAACTCACTTCTATTTTTCCATCCACGCGATCTCTCTGTTTGACAGACAACAATATACCAAACAATGGAATTTCCCTAGCAGCGAACGACGAGCCGACACACGAAATCCCCCGCCTTTAGATCACCGTGTCCCGTAAACAACGATGGAATTTCAATGTGAATACCAGGCTAATGGCGTTTCATTAGCGGCGCTTTTCAATTTCCAAATATGGCAGCAAATTATTGACGAGCGGCGGCGGAACCATTTGAATAATTTCAATCTGATTAATGCCCGCGTTAATTCATCGACAAGCCTATTAACACGTTAACCGTCACAGAGCGAGCGTGCCAGCGATATAACGTTAACCCGCTCCGAGGATTTTACTCTTATCAACGCGTTTGATTAAGATTCATCGATGTAAATGAAAAGAACGGTTTCATGTCAGTATAATTTTTTATTTTACCATTATTGAAATAATAAAAATGATTTTATAAGAAATGATTGTATAGACATTTTTCGTAGAGCACGTATTACAATAGGAGCCGCACATAGTCCGAATAAAATCAATTTTATCATTTTTATAAGGGAACATGTATTGGTTATTTTTAAGACTCGGTGGGTTTAGTGTTAATAATACTTGTTTAATTTAACCCTCAGCAGTCGAGGAGTGGCTCAGAGTCCACCATTAAAAATTGCTGTACCAGTATTCACAATATTATGAACATTATTAAATATGTTGGTGTCTAATCGATTACTACACATTTAAATATTGTATAAGATATTCTATCAATTTCATATCCATAAAATGAAAAAAAAATCATATACAACGGAATTATTATAGGTTGGAAGAAATGTTTAATTTTCAAGTTAAAATAGCTCCGACAGCAAAGGGCTAATTTCGCTTTTAATTTCACGATCGCCTGTTCCAAACGCAGTATACAACCATGCAACCGAAGTGAATAATATGTTGAGCGTTTAAGCATTGCAGCGAACAGAATAAATTGCAAACGTGAAACACGAAAAACTGTTCATATCCATAAAGTGAAAAAAATCATATACATACAATGGAATTATTCTAGGTCGGAAGAAATGTTTAATTTTCAAGTTAAAATAGCTCCGACTGCAAAGGGTTAATTTCTGATATGCGCCTGCGTCGATACGACATATGATAAATGCATCAAAGAATTTTTGTCTGATCGGTCTCGAATATTCCGTGTCTGTGCTGATAGTATGAATTGACCTTAATCCGTTGAGAAGGATGCCGGGCATGAATATTGATCCGCCAATTAGGATGTTAATAGGTTTTTGGCTGGCCAAGCCGACCGTGTCCGAGGAAACCTAACGAAACCGATCTTTCCGGACTTTCTAACGCAGTCGTGGGAAGTCGTGGTTGTAAACGTCAACGCGACGACGATGTTCACCGACGAAAATGACTACCGCGATGGGAATACTTGACCTTCGGAATTCTGGGTTTAACCTTCGTTTAGGAGAATCCATCGGGGAGGCCGCCGTGCGCCGCCTGCGCGTCAATCATTCGTATTAAGCACTTTAGGTTAAGTAAATCCAAGACAGTTTAAGTGATTCGTTGCTCGCCCGGCTATCGAACAGTTAAGACAACAAGATGGCGGCGCGACCGGCTCGTGCTGCTCTTCTTTTTCCCGTTTGAACGGGACACGCACCGTCGCGTCGTATTTCGCAGAATAAAGGTAGGGTATAATCGATCAGCGAGGATGTTGAAAAACGGGCCAAAGCAATTTCGCGCCGCGCCGGGGAAGTACCATGTACAGGTCGACCTCTCGAGAGGCCAACTTCCATCATCAGGTGCCGCGTCGGGTCAAATGCAAACGTCGCGAGACTATATCTTGCGCGGCTTTCTAATTTCTCGGTGTGTATCTACCCGTAAAAATACTGGACCCATTGGAAAGTTCTGTCATCGTTCCCGAGCGACAACTCGATACTCCTCGGTGCACTTCGGGGACTTGACCATTGTGCTCCTTCATCGCGAGCGTCGGTATTTATGCGGAATCGCGGTTACATCAGTCACAACAGCCTCTACACACCTCTGGAAATAGAACAGTAAATATATTAGGTTGGCAACTAAGTTCGCGACCTCCATATTTTCTCAAACAAAGTCATTCATATATATTTTTAAGCACGATTATTTTATATCAAATTAGTCGCAAAATCCAGAGCTTTCCAATAATATACAGATCGAAAGGAATGGTCATAATGAATAATTATAATGATACAATAAAAGAATTACGAAACAAAAGGTAGCGAATTTAGTTGCCAACCTAATACATAGAATAATAATAACTATAAATGTAAAATTTCGAAATTTCGTTCTATTTATGCAGAATCTATCATCCATTTAAAAAAAGGAACTTGACCATTGTGCTCCTTCATGAGCATCGGCATTTTTGCGAAATCGCCGTTACATCGAAAAGTCTCCGCACACCTCTAGAAATAAGACAGCAAAGATCGATGGAATAATAAAAATGTAACAATAAATGTAAAATATCAGAAATTTTTCCTGTTCATGCAGAAGCGATGATACATTAAAAAAAATATTCTTTGTATTATTGCTTACAAATCTTGGAAGAATCATCGCGATCGATGGGTCGGTGACGTGTCGCGATATTTCGGAAAATGTTCCGCGCGAAACATTCGAGACTCCGCGGAAACCGAGCGGGGTTCGTGCGCGCCGAATGCCGGAGGATCAAAGCGGAGGGCCGCGCGGTGGAAAATTACGTCTGGCCCATACACTCGGTCACTGAAGTTAGAGTTTAATTAACGCACGGACAAAAACGGCGCCTGTGTAACCGTTCTCTACACATAGTCTGCGCGGGTGGATCGTGCACGGTCCTTGCGACCGGCGACACAACGCGCGCGGATGAATTCGGACGTGTACATATGTATGTATATCCCGAATTGAAATGGACACGGGTATCAAGAGCAGGCCAGTCTCTCCCGTATCCGAATTAAAAGTGTTCGGATAAATGAATTTTCAGGTAACGATCGATTCTTCCATTAGGATACGATCAAACTCTGGAAAGTAAATAATTAAATATGAAAGTGTATCGTTTATTTGATCAGTTTCGAAATATTTGTCAGAGTCACTATGGTGCACTGATGTCGTGCTCATTTTATCCGGCTTGGAAAATAATTTTTGCTGTAGTACATTAAAAGGAATTACGGAGTAGTTGTTACGATTCATTTTGTCCTTTGTTATATGTTTGGAGATTAAAATTCGGGAATAATGGGGATTCCCGAGAAATATTTTCGAGAATCCCCAAAATTCTCAGGAATCCCGATGCATTCGAGAACTCGTCCGACCCGACCCGCCATTTTCGGGTCTCCGACACCTCTATCATGTCGAGGCTCGCGCGTTAGCGCACCTCGTGGGTGCGTGGCATACGCACGTTGACGCGCGCATTTTTCTCGGGAGATTCCCGTGGTGCGATATTTCTCTCGTGACGTAAGAGTATAAATATCGCAGCGAAGGGGATGTTCGTGACCTAACGGCCCGGCTAGGAAGTGTCGTTTTTATTAAAAAAAGGAGAAGTAGGAGGGGAGACGGTCGCGAGACGCGAGAAAGAAGAGGAGAGCGGAGGGAGGAAGAAGTAAGAAGAAGAAGAAGAGAAGAGAACGAGAGAAAAAGGAGGGTACAGATTTATCAAAAGTATGAAATAGGAGGGACGCGCGTGGCACGAAGGCGGTGAAAACATCTCGACAGTTTATCGCGCTGCCACTCCGCCGATGCTTTTTACTCTGCATAGCGCTGCTTTATAGCTCTCGAAGTGGACGGTTAAGCCGCGGGATTTACGAGGCCGTGTGATATTCGTACACGGCCAGATGTTTCTTTTTTACCGACCCTTCATGCGGACGATATTGCCGTTCTCATGATCCCGAGACAGCGCCTCGGATTCAGGCGAATTCGTACTCGCCAGGATCTGACGCTCTAGACGAGTCTCGTTAGATTCGATTAATATGCACGAGCAAAGAAAAAGCCGACGGACTTCTCGAAACAACCTGCAGTCGCTTCCTACGGCGACCGTTTGCTCAGACGTTCCTTAGCAGAGACCGCCATTTTGCTCCGGAAAATGATGATGAGTTTACCTCCATGAAATAAAAAGAAAAGCACCAATAGCTGACCAGTTAAGAAAAATTCTCTGCTTAATTAATAGAAACTATATTTATCTATCGAGCCTTTTTCGAAAGATTATTACGTCCAGAAACATTATTTTTCACGTTTTCATCAGTCAACTACTGATACGAGGTCAATTACTGGTGCCTTTACCTTAGCTGCAGTTCGTGGCAATTAACGATATTTAATAATATTGAGGCCTCCAAAAGCTGCACATTTCCTCTCGACCTCGTATTCGGTAGAATGATCTATGAAAACGCGAATTTGCATAAACATCTGCGGCAGAGTAACGAGGCGTAGTTAAAGTATACGAGATAGCTACTCAATTTTACAGGGGGAATTTGCATTTAAAGTTATACTGTGTACATTCGCCGATATTAATACTTGTTAAGTAGAACTTACAGAAATGATCCCTGCCAAACTCTTTCGAAACGAATCGCGTGAATCGTTCGAGCATCAAATTCGATTCCTTCAGAAACGATATGTAATACACGAGATTTCTTCGAATAAAGTTCGATCGAGATCGAGGGACGTTCTCTGTCTTCTAATTCGCGAATCACTCGTACAACTACAATAATTATTCCAGAGGCCTGGAGGTTTCAGGTTCTCCGGCGCTCGACTATTAATATCGGCGAGTCAATAAAATTGTTCGACCATGGCCGGGATCGTTCGCGATGCATATTTAATTCGCCGCATGATTACAACCAAGATCTATCGCCAGTGGTCCCACCGCAATTAGTTTGATTTCGAGCCGATATCGTTCCGAAGCTGGCAGAGATTTCCTGCTAGCCCGGCCGAGTCGTTTCCTCTATAATTCGACCTATCGACCTCGCCTCCGATTCGCATTGCCGAACAATTATAAATGTAATGGGATCGATCGGCGGTCGCCGTTTTCGCGTGTTGCACGATTAACCTCGTCATACCGAGCCGCCATTGTTACTGCTCGGAACCCCGTGTTTGCTCTACGACCGACATAGTATGCTCCGAAACGACAAATCCTAATCTCGCTCGTTCCATCGACGGAAACAGAAAATACCATTCAAGATACAGTGACGTGCGAAATTTTCCATCAGTTATATTTTTATAAAATTAGATATAAAAGATATTTTATTCACGTTTCTATATGCATATTTTTTGAAGAGCATTTTTTTATTCGTACTCTCTGACGAATATTAAACAATTTATAACGGGCGAACTGAAATTAATTTAGCACACCTGTGCATTTTACTATGTAATCTAACGTGAAATGAAAATATGGAATATATAATCAATATTATTATGAAAATTGTGCATGCTACGTAAATTTGAAGGCGGCGTAATAAATCCTCCACTTCGGAGCTTGATTATTCATTTAGTTAAATTCGCGTTCGCCGATATATGGTTCGACCTGATCACTGAAATATGCTTGTGAGCCTGAAATACGACTTGCAGTGTATAAAAAAGATATTTTATATTCATTCACAGCCATTCCTTAACTGGAACTAAAACGAGTTCATTCATCATTCAAGTTCTCTATCACGTTCACATTTTCGTCTTAATTAAATAAATAATTCTTTCACTTGGTTGTGTGATCATAGAATTTTTATCACGTCAACTTGTCTTTCGTGAATAAAAAGTGGAGCAGGTAGAAGGTTAATTGACCGGATAACAACTAAAACAAAAGAGAAAACCGTGTGTATGTAAATTGTGCATTACGACAGAGAAATCTGTTCATTACACGCTGTGCTTTATTGGTTTTCGGTTCGCCTCTTAAAAGCATGTTTGGCAATAGACTATTTCAGTAATCTTGTTTCATCTCTACTTTCGATCTCGCCGTCTGCGAGAGACAGGCCAGCGATGTGAAACCAGAAGAAAGAAGATTGTAGCAGTTAAGAAATCGATCTACTTATAATCACGACGGGACACTCGCGGTGTACCATGGTTCCTGGCTAGCGGTAGGTAGATCTTGCTTTTATCTAGCCATCGACAAGATAGTACATCGATGGATAAATAACACGGAGAGATAGCGACAAGCCTCGAAACCAGAAGTGAATTACCAAACGGTGAAACAATCGCGTGATCGTGTCCATTGCTGTCTATAGTCGCGTTGCGAGACCGTATCGTGCCGGAGTAGCTAATCACGGCAAGATAAAGACATCAGAAATTCCTGCGATCGAGGGACCAAGGATCCACAAGTTGCCATGGTCATTTATGGGAATCAGTGCTAAAGCGATCGTCGGACACTCCTGAATAATGAAACGAAACCGAACGCCATTATTGTTCCCGTATTAGCGGCGTTCCCGTGCGCGGGAGCGCGCGCGCGGTCTGATTGCATTCGAAATGGAGGCGCATGCACGCCGGCATAATGGGTCCTAATCTGATTAATTATTAGCCACTGTCCGAACAACCGTGGGCTGGGTTACTTGCAGAAATCTATGGACGACCTCCCTTTGATCTTGATTTACAGGACTTCGCGAGGCATGAACCGCTTCATCCCCGTTGTATCCACTTAACCGATTGATCCATGGACACGGGTATCGAATGTATCGATCCTGCGAGCACAGGCATCTCAGTAGTGGTGGTCTTAAGGAGGCATTCCCATTCAGAGCTGTCAATTTTAGACAATTTATCAGATCAAACATTTAGGTTATTGTAGGTCAGGTGTTCAAACATTTTCGGAATACCACCAATTGAAGCGTCCCCAAAAACGTTGATAAAATTTTCCCGTGCACGAATCTTCCACAGATTTGAAGATTGGAGTCTCCTCTTTACAGCGACGCAAAAAAGCTTGAGGTACGATTTTTTTAAGTTGTTTTATCAAGGTTTATGTGGAAGCCATACAGGCAACTTTACGGTGAGCATAAAGTACACCACCGAACATGGACCTCATTTTTTATTCATAAAACAGTGAAAAAAATAGTGCATCAATTTTTAGAGTATCGTCGTAAAGGGGAGGCTCCGATCTTCAAATCAGTGGAAGATTCGATTACGGAAAAAATTGTTTAATGTTTCTACAGAGGTTTGAATTTATAGCATTCTTGAGGAAAAATGGCTCTTCAGTTTCTCATCTGCTAGGTTGTGCAAAAATAACTTGGAGCAAAATGAACAATGCTGTGCGAAAGTAGAATTTTCCAGCTTTATTTTTTACGGAATTACAATCAAAATCAGAAAATTTATGTTTACATACATTTTGGATCGAAAAGGACAGGCCGTCGTAAGATAACGCTGGTAATCCGATTTCTCGAGACATCGAGTCGAATCTCGCGCGGTAAATCATTCCGTGGGCCAATAAATCGGTAGTGATCCTCCGGGTGGAGGGGGTTGTCACGGTTTCCCGGGATGAATGAAATTTTCCACGTCAGATCGCGCCGGGAGCCGACTAATTAGGATCCCGGGCGGTGCATCGCGATCGATCTCGGCGAACAGGTCGATTAATTCCCTTCCGCGTTCCTGGCCGGCTGCTGATTTTCAATAAGGAGCGAACGCCGGTGAAAAAGCGCGAAGATAGGGGGCAAAGTGGGGGGCACGTCCGGGGATTCATAACGGCCCGGTATACGTCTTCCGACGTGGACCAGTTTCCGCTCGAGGAAATCCCGAGCGAGGCGCGCGCGAATTAGCGAATGTCTGGCCCCTCGGATTCCCGGCGTGATAGCGCGATGCATACGTAATGCATTTCACGGCAGGCTGCACTCGGCCGCCCCGCAACGAGGATCTTATTCGAACGGCGACCGTCATGAGGTCTAGCTCGTTCAAAGTCCCTTCAGGAAATCCCAGAGCGCCTTTCAGCCACGGCCAGCCACGGTCAGCTCCGGCCCCACAAGAAAACGGCTTTTTTGTTTGCCGACTCACCACGCTCCCGCTTCTAATCACGGAATTAATAAGATCCTTTGTATCGCGGCCGTTTGCGAAAACATGTGGGAGCGCTTCCTTTATTTTCGCGCGGCTAACGCGTCGCCTACGAAATCTCCGGCTGTTCCCAGCTTTTGTCACGTGGAACGAGATGTGTGGCTCCAACCCCCTAATCATTTATTTTCGACTACAGAGGTCTCCTTTGGTGTTAACCCCTTGCACTACTTTCACGTTCATCATTTTCTGGAAGAAAAAGAAAATGTATTGTATTTTTCTTCTTTTTTATTTGTTTATTTAACGTTGCTTTAACGGCAGTGGTCATTAGCAACGAGGTACGGTTTAGGTTTGGTAGTGTAAATAAGCCAATAGTAGCTACGAAACAATGAAACATTCGTGTTCGAGCATTTGGATCGCACTGTTTTATAAAGAACAATATGTAACGCATTTGCCTTACAATCACATACATTCCTGCTCTTGTAAATTGGTCGCTAAAGGCTTGAATTTGCATAAATGTTCGTACTCTGGAACACTAACGTAGTAGGAATTAAGCTTAACTCGCGGATATAGAGCCCTTTTGACCTAACCTAGATCTTCCCCGTAGTATTACCAAAATCCGGAAGGGATTGTTCACAAACGTTCCGTTTACAAAACATGTGGAGAATAATCATTGTTAATGCTTATTTGCATTCCAACATGTTAACATATCTTTCAGCTCTTCTCTTTCAAACTCAAACTTATGCTAACAACTATTTAATGTGTCAGTATTAATAATATAACTATTTGTGGATTTAGATGAAATTTTACATTTCTATTTATCATTTCGATTAAATACAATTTAATCGAATTATTACAGTTTTGAAGTACATTTTGTAGATCCGCTTCAGTGTTAGAATGTTGTAATACACAATAATTTTTCGAGAAAGTGTTTTCTGCTGTTTTCTTTTAAAATCAAACTTATGCTAACAACTATTTAATGTGTCAGTATTAATAATATAACTATTTGTGGATTTAGATATAATTTTACATTTCTATTTATCATTTCGATAGAGATGAATATTAAATGCAATTTAATCGAATTATTACAGTTTTGAAGTACATTTTGGAGATCCACTTCAGTGTTAGAAAGTACATATACAATAATTTTTCAAGAAAGTGTTTTCACCGATTCAATTTCGCTGCTCGCTCTTACCAAGTCTTACAGATCAAAGGGCGCTCGAAATCCATGATGGGTACCACGAGGCATGGTATCATCATCATCATCATCATTGCATTCTCGAAAATGATCGGTAGCACGGTACTGCGACAGTTGATGAAACTTTCACTGGGCAGTTCCGTTAATAACCGGTCGATCTCTGATAATATCCGCGGGCCTGGTGGTAAATCGGCGAATAACGACATAGCAGCGCGGCGAAATCCGCGGGAAATTAGCCCACAGGATCCAAACTTGATTCGCAGCGGCCGAGTGGATTTGTCCGGCGACACGGGGCGTAAACACGGCTGCAAAATTCATCGGGACGCTTCCGTCGAGCTATTATCACGGCCGCGTGCTGTCGGAATCGATTATTAATAACGCATTAACGTGGAGCACGGCGCGCGCGGTGTTTCCGCACGGCCGATGGCCCCATCGCGGCCGGAAGTGAAAATTCGCGGAGGTTGGCGGGAAATTCGCGAGCCGGCTGCTGATGATCAGACACGTCGCACAGTGGTCCGGCCGGCCGATCTAGCAGTTCATTTCGTAAAAAATCGCTTGTCTCATATCGGTATTTAATGCAGCCATATTACTTTCGAAATGTTTCACAATGCTAAATAGAAACTGAATAGAATGAACATTTTCTGAATATGATTTTCGATTGAAAAAATTACTAACTTTTTTGTGAACTTTGTGCCGAACCAATTTTATATTTCCCAGAAATTTTTTTTTGCATGAAGAGCATTCTTTTATCTTCAAAATGCATACCTCAAATTTCGAAATACAATTCGTCATTTATTAAATAAGTAATTCTTAATGGACTAATGAAAGTTGTCGAAATTCTTTCCCTTTCAAATGGAATATCTTTTGAGTTCCAAATAGTTCCGTACTTTTTGCATATTGTTTGTGAATGTATATTGCTTTCTAAATGTCCATCACCTTCAAAGACAATTGAATTAATAAAATTTATTAAAAATTGTACAAGCATTTAAAACTCAACATTTTATCAATATTATTATGCATTATTGTTTATTTCAAAATTGAACATGATTTTTCAGGCAGTTCCAATAATGAGACAAAAAGTGTTTTAAGCAAAAGTTAATCGACATTTAGCGGTCTACAAATTTCAATACGAAAAATTTTTAAAATTAATGACTATTCTATAAAAGATCAAGGTCACCATTAATTTTTAAAGATCAATATATATTTTGACTCGGTCATACATTGTTATACCCTTAAACTTCGAAATAGTGGTAAAATCTTAATGAACTGATAGATCGGTCGCCCGGACCACTGTGCGTTGGTTCACCGACGCGACGTAGCTGCATTATAAACGAGCATTAATTCCATCGTTGCATCTCTTGTCACCGCCATTCACGGCCACGCGTTTTCTCGCGACCCACTCCCGCGATTTCTGCCCGTGGCCGTCGAACCGACCCGAATCGCACGTGCACCGGACAGCTCGGAGCGTATTCAACCGCGAATTGCAAATTTTGCTCCAGCTGGCCGCTGCGATTTCCTGCAGCAACGCCGGAGCTTTTCGAACTCGTTTCTTCCAGGCGCAGCTGCCTGGAAATCGTTCCGGCGTTCGACCCCGCTCGATTAATTGGTCTGGGCTGCCTGGATCACTTCTCCCGATGATTGCTCGGACTCTTTTACCATGAAATAAAACTGTCGTATCGAGTATTCCTAACGAAACTACGCGTTTTATGAATGTATTGCATCTCTGATCTTTTATCTTCAAGACAGTGGGACTTCGCAGCCCCAACTATTAAATCTAGAGGGGCATGACATTTATGGTTTTAGCCGAAATGTAGGTCGTCGCCTAAACATTAGCAAGATCTAAGAATCGTTCAATTGTTCCGTGAACGTTAATTATAGCGTGTCAGGTCTTGAGTCGCGACAGCGTGGGTGAAATTCTGCTGGAAAAGGCCTAGTTCTTCTTGATCCCAAACTTCTTTGTTCATTTTAATATTCTCCCACAGCTACATAATTCATGAGAATATCATTAGTACATTAATAGACATCGGTTTTCTTTGATTCTTACAATCGACGCTCAACATTTTTATTTCAGTATAAAGCACGAATACATGCCATAAATAATACAAGGTGTCCTATAAATACTGAAGTAACTTTTACTTTTGCAAAAATGTTTTCCGCGGCATCGTTAAAGAGTTATTAACAAAAAAACACGGATAAATTTCAGCGCCGCGCTTAGCGGTACCCGTGCTCTAATTGGCCCATGTTTTTCGTTAATAACTCCTTAATAAGGCCGCGGGGAAGATTTTCGCAAAGGAAAAAGTTTCTTCAAATCCCCTCAAAGAAACATTTTTGGGATAATCTGTATAAGTAAAACATAAGTACATTAATACACCTATTGGTATAAGTATAACAACACAATAATATAAGTAAGATCCACAGTCTAGTTCCAAATAAATTGTTGTTAGAGCTTCACTTAAATTTTATCCGCTGTATCCGCCAGCAAGTAATGTACTATTATGTTTGAATTCGCAATGCCGGGATCAAGTTGTCGGAGCACGCTTATTTCGAAAATATTTTTGTTTCATACGGAGTTTGCTTTAAGGTCGACTCGATACGCGCGGCGTGTACCAGAGTGTCTAAACAACGATGATGGACTGGATAGAAAAGAAACGATCCGGCGAGTGGATATTTTACAAAATATCAGTGTAAATGATTTTCGTAATTTCTCTTCTAATTGAATAACCGGCGCGGCGCGACCAGTCCATTAAGCAGTAACGTACTTGGAAGAAGTGACGTATTTAATTACAATATTAATTCGACCCCATTTAACAAAACGTATCTAAATGCACGCGACTGTATTAATTTCCAACGCGCTTTCAGGATTACACAGATTTAGCATGTAGTATCAATTAATTCGTGCCTGGCACTGTTGTTCCCCGCGCGCAATTCTATGCGCTCGTTATTTACGGGGCAACATATTTTAATAACATTAAAAAGATCTCTATTCCCAACACCGCCGTTCATTAAAACGAAATTAATCAATTTCTCCCAGAGGACTCAACAATCACTGAGCCGCATTAAACCGAGCCCTATAATGAGCGAACTAAAAACATCATTTTAAATCATCTTATCCATTGTTGCCGTTCATTATCGCTTTTAAAAAGCAACATTGTTATTAGATTACGGATGCTCGCGCATTTAGAGCACGTTTATTCAGGTTTTACCGTGCGAAACGTAATCAGCGTTCAAATAAATTTCCATACATTTTTATTTCGAACTCGTCCCAACTCTTTATCGAGTAAATAAATTTCTGTTAGATGCCGATCGCTGGGAATTTATTCGTGTAAACTTGCAAATTACGGGAAGGCATGTGCAGTTTATTTTATTATCATACCGAATACCTCGTAGAAATATTTCCAACATGTCGATTATCATTAGACGCCGAATCTTTATGCAAAATAAAAATTGTATGCATTAGTTGCAAGGTGCAAGAGCTACATAGACATTGTTTTGTTCCCACCATTCTTTTAAGCTTCTGATCCTTGCAATTAAAACAGACAATTTAAATTATTCATAAAGATCTGCTGTCTAACGACGACGATATCAAATGGTTCAGGAAAGGAGATTTTCACTTTTCTTGCAGGGAGATCTTGCTAAACCAACAAATGAGCTTGCAAAACAGCTGGACACAGGCAAAGTTATTATCTGTAATGAATTTGAGCAATCGGGCAAGATGCACAAATTTTTTTTCAACAAAAATCCGCAGGACTTTCTGACCGACCAAATAATTCGCAAGACTTTCTAAGACAGTAGCTACCGCGCAGTTTAACCCGACTTTCTCGCGACGCGTCCCACGGAAAAGAAAAATTTGCATGAACATGGCCGCGGTACTTGTTACTTTCGCGCACGTGGGGTGGGTCAGTGGTCGTGTGTATGATGACGCAGAGACGGGAGCCGAAGTGAAGTAGGTACTTGAAAGGGGACAGTCTGCTTGGTCCTCTCGGTAGCACAAGGAAAAGCACTGTTGTTCCGGATGGAGCAGGAGGTCATAAACCGCGGATAGACGAAATTCATGGTCGCGGAGGCATGTCGAGCCGCCATACTTTCGCCGGTCGATAGTCCCTGTAAAGTCGCCGATATCCGGCCCACGGCTGGTTTGATGTCCTCGCATAAACCTGACCGGCGGCGTTGTTTCGTCCCGAGGTCCTCCGCGGAAAAGGAGGCGGCCGCAAACTGTCGATTTCTCCTTTCCGCCGACATTCGGCTCGAGGAAATAAGGAAACCGCGTCTCGTATCCTGCGCCCGAGTTCCCCGGTCTATCTCCAGCTCTCTCTCTGTTGCACTGTTGAATAATGCAGCCGTTCGTAAATTCGAAAAGACGAGGACGGTTGTCGAAGCTTCCGGATAATGTTGCCGGGAAGCTTTCCTCGAGGAGGAGGCTATCAGAGTCGGCCGGAAATGGGGAACGCGGCCGGCGCGGCGCGGCGGATCTTTTGTGCGTCCGATAACTTTGAACCCCGCTTCCACGGTTCGTGTTCTTTCTGATTTTTTCATTTGATCCTCTCTCTCTCTCTCTTTCTCTCTCTCTTCCCCATCTTTTCTTTCTCTCGTTTTTTCACCCTTGTCCGACCAGAGAAAGTTTTTCCCCGCTCTGCGTTTTAATGAAAATGAAACGCCGCCAACGCCGATGTATTTTTACTTGCGCGCCCGCCGCCGCGCCACGGGGGAAACGGAACGCGCGTTTGATATAAAAGAGACAGTGCCAGAGGAACAGAAGCTAATTGGATTAAAAAGATGTATATCCCGTTTACCGGTACGCAGGTACGGATAGCCGGAAGAGAGGACGCTGCTGCAGAGGGCTCGCTCGTTCTTGCGTTGATATTGGCGAATAGCTGGGAGAGCGAATAGCTCTCTCCCCATCTCTCTCTCTCTTTCTCTCTCCGGTTTTTGATGCTCCGCCGGCTCTGATGGAATTCGTATTTTAAGAGAATGAAACTGAACTATAGCACTGTTCTTTTGATGGATTCTTATCCGGCTGTTGCCCTCCGAACTTCTACGGATACTATCTATTGATGTGCCAGTCGATTTAATTCCTGAGATACATTTGCAGATTAAAATAGGACAGACGCTGTGTGTCTGCTATCGGGTACGACTATGTATTAACTATTAGGCGGACGACTTCTTGGCGGTTCGGAGTAATGGGTTCTATTCTGGAGCAAGTGTATATACTCGTATATTCATGGGTGGAACTTTTTATTAGTTTTTATTGCTAATTTTGATCTTCTTGATGTTTCAGAGTAACAGATAATTTATTCGTCAAAATCAGTACGACCTCGTGTTAATGAAAATTCGTGTAACACTGCTTAAAAATAATA
The DNA here is from genome assembly GCA_028455795.1 of Lasioglossum marginatum. Classification (NCBI taxonomy): domain Eukaryota; kingdom Metazoa; phylum Arthropoda; class Insecta; order Hymenoptera; family Halictidae; genus Lasioglossum; species Lasioglossum marginatum. The sequence continues at coordinate 5,314,830 of CM052245.1, forward strand.
AGTCTTCCCAACCGTCTCGAAGACAACATTCATTCACAAAGGGTTAAAATGACCAGCAGTCCCAGTTCCACAGCACACACGACCCAAGAGAACCCGCACAGCCTTAAAATCGTATTCCCTCCGTAAGCTCGCACACGCGGTCGCAGCGTTCGTTCATTTCCGCTTGATAATTCTCCGTTGATCGATAACAGCGCGTAAACGGGACCGTTAAGGAAATTAAACTCGTCCTTGAAACTCGAATCCGGAATCTTTACGAATTCCCGATAAAGAAGCGGATCGGAGTAACGGGGAGAAGAAAAAGAGAGAAGAACAGAGAAAGAGAGGGTGGAGGGTTTCGGATCGGATCCGTGAAAAAGCAATCGGTACGCAGGAAAACCGGTCACGGTCGGTATAACGCGGGGTGAAGAAGGCAGGCCGGGGATCGAGCGGGACGGAGCGGAGCGGAGAGGGAAGGAGACGGCCAGACTCGAAACGAGGTAAAAATTGATTCGGCAGGTGAAACCTCCGGCTCTGTTCTCTGTTGATTTAAGCAACGTACCGGCTGCCTCGTGCTCTATAATCATGGTGAGCAGTCCGTTATTACTCCGCCGCCGGTACCTATCTACTCTTTCCTCTCGGTCCTTCTCAGCCGCGTCTCTTCCCTCCGTCCCTCTTTCCCTCTTTATCGTCCTCTCCGTCCGCCCTTCGTCTCCTCCTCTTTTCGTCTTATTGTTTTCTCGTGCTGCCCGCTCCTCCGTGCTTCTCTCGTTCCGTTTTCGCGTCCCTTGGATCGCTCTCCTGGACCTTTCGTCTCCTCGCTCTACAGGGTGTCCGCCAGCCTTTTTCGTCCGAATGATAAACATTAGCCGAAAACGTCAGAATTACTGTTTTACTCCGATTCACGACCAATCTACTGGCCCATGTCAATTTTTTATATTTCCTGTACCTTTCGAGAAACGAAGGCGACTTTTAACTCTTTCAATGGAACGATTGTTTATCTTATTCGGGCATATGAAAACGGCCATATCGAGATAAATCCGTTCGTGCGCTATACGGTGTCCGCCAAGGTGGTGCAAGGTCAAAGACAAGGGAATGCCTTCGTTTCTCGAAAAATATTGCAACTGTAAAATATTTATATGAGTCACTATGTCGGCTATGGGAAGGAGTCAAATATTTTCCTCTGCGACTTTTGGCTGATACTTAGCGTTTAGGAGAAAAAGGCTAGTGGAGACGCGAACACCCTGTATATCGCTTTCTCTCGCTTTCAACCTTGCTCCTTCAAGACGGCTTCTTGTCGAGCTCGCCTTCGTAACGAGGATAACGAGGATCGCTTCTAAGACCGCAAATAATAAATGCTTTTCTGCGCAACCCGTTGCGTCGTAAAATTCCGCCGCGATCTTACCGCGCGCCGCTTTCCCAGAGAACCTGAGCGGCCGAAAGGAAATTGCTGCGTTACGCGCGTTTCTACAACCAGAAACGCCCAGAAACCTCGGTCTCCTCTCGGAAAGAAAGAAAGAGACTGCAGGTTCCGAAGGATCGAAACGCGAAAAAACGAGACGCTCGCTCGGGGAACCCATCGGGGACCCTCTTTATTGTTCTGGTATCGGCGCCGCTGCTTTCTTACGTCCCTGGACCGTCGTGGGTCCGTCTCATTTATTAATTAGTGCAAAACTATCAATTTGCGTCAATTAATTCAACTATTGATTTAAATACGACTTCAGCTCGATAGGCACATCGATTCGTTTCCCAAAGCGAGTTTGCTCGTGAAAAATTCAAACTGAAACTTCCGATTAATGTTTGATTAACAGAGTACGCTCGCGTATCAATAACGAATCTGCGAAAGCATCGGTGCACGTATAAATTAATTAAAACTAATATTTCCATTTTATTTTCGCCACAGAGAGATATTATCACAATTTCCACCGTTGTGGAATATACATTTTTATAATATTTTGATTCTATATTATTATTAAATTGCGAATTTTTATGCGGCCATGGTTTATCAATATTTTTCAGAAAGTATTAATACCAGAACAACGTTTTCTTTTACAATTATTAAAATTATAGAAATATTTTTATATATATCAGAATTTTTTTATTGATGTACCTACAAATAAATGCAATCTTGTCATTATTATAAAATGTGTCTCCAGTATTAAAACACTATTATAATAAGTGCAATAGAATTTAATATGATTTCCACATGTTTTTCATCCACCAACGATATTGCCACTGAAAATATTTTCCATTTGATTCCGCTTGTCCAAAATATATCTACAAAGATGCGAAATTGTATAAACACCCACAGTGCGGTTACAGAAATGCGTATTTGCATGAGGACTGTTGGTGAAGGGTGCCTTTGAGTCTGGACTGCATGTATGTATGTGTATGTAGTTTGGTACGTATTATAAGCACAATTAGAACGATTTTGATCTAGTTTCATTCGATCATCATTTAAAATTTTAATAGATCACCAAATAGCTTACTTCGTACGTATTTAAAAAGTTTCACTCTACAAAACAAAACGAAAAAAGTAAAACTTACAATATACAACAGAGGAAGGGTCGAACAATATTTTATGTATACTCTTTTTACGTAATTGATTCGAACAAAAATTGCAGAAATAATTGTTCATTTCTGTCAGAAATGCATTATAAATTCTGCTTGCACCTTCCAAAACTGCTAAACAAAATTTTGCGAAAAACGCTCGCTGGTTTTATGATGATTAGACCACAACAAACTTTCTTGTCAAAAAATTGTATTGACGAGTAAACACTTTTGCAGGGCCGAAAGGGTTGACGAAACATCGATGGATCGTTTTCGGGAGCGTTTTCTGGTGGAATCCGTCTAACCGAGGGGATCGGTTAGGGCAATAACGATCGTAACGAAAATGAACGGGCTACCAGTGAATTCCGATCGGACCGCGTCGTTTTCGGTGCGGAACGGTTCGGTTTCTTATCCGGTTACGTCTCGGCGAGCCGTACTTTCCATAATGCGGAGCTTCGCATGCAAATTGGCCAGGGCTGTTATTATAAGGGAAGCGTACCAGCGCCGGACCAGATTGATAGATCATAAGGAGGCGCGATAATGGAAAGCCGTATGGAGATGTTGACTCGTTCCGAGGATGGAAATACGCCGGTGCATAAAATAACAGGCCGAATTTGCTACTAACAGCCTTTCGTGCTGCTCCCGCGATATTTTTCTTTGTCACGGCCGAGCAGTTTTGTCCCTTGATTTCGGACCGATCGTCGCGCGTCGACGAATAACGCGAGCTCCTTGCTCATTCATTTACCCGTCCTTCGAATGAAAATGTTTCCTGATGTATTTATAACCGCGCGATCCACGATGATTATTATCTGTTTTAACCCTTTGCAGTCGGAGCTATTTTAACTTGAAAATCAAACATTTCTTCCGACCTATAATAATTCCATTGTATATGATTTTTTGTAATTGTAATTGATTAGATACCAACATATTTAATAATGTAAACTATATTGTGAATAATGGTACAGGTATTTTTAGTGCTAACTCTAAGTCACCCTTCGACTGCTAAGGGTTAAATGTGTCGGAGCCATTTTCAGCAAATTCATACTTTTAAGAAAATTTAATGCATTACTAAATGCTCAGAATATTTTCTTCACAACGCTGAATTGATTTATCGAAGCCTTAGATGTTGCGCATGGTTGGGGTCCCTCAAACGCTTGCTTCCCCACCTTTCTTCGTCGCGTTCACTGGTGTCACGTGTCACGGAAGAGGGGATAGTGGGCACTATGGTGGGGGGAACGGTTTTACTTCAATCGAGACACACGTGCCCTCACGACTGCCTTAAATACTAGCAAAAGGAAAGTATTGAGAGCTGATAATTCGTAGTGTAACTAATCAAATAAACATAAAATGAAATTCAACAAATACATCTGAACAGATAATTCAAGTTTCCAATCAATCGCATAAAACGCAGCCGAACCATCGAAGAATCGGCCGAAAGAAACCAGGTCGGAAATAATCGCGAACTTATCAGAAAAATGAACGCGCTCGCACGCTCATCGCGCTCCACTATCAAACTTTTAATTTAAAAAATTACAGGCGCGCGTATGCAGCACCCTGGGAGACTTCGGAAACTGCGGCTTGCCGGGAGCTCGTGGTACGTGCAGCACCAGCACAGGGGTAGAACGGAGGGGAACAGAAAATTTTCAATACTTCCCGGGCTCGAATGGCAAACGAGTCGCGCGTAGAACCTACTAAATCGAAGCGAATAATCATGGAGCCGAGATCTCGGGTATCCACCGGTAATCTCATTGTCACCAGTATTCCTGCAGTGTATCAGATCTCTTTCGAGCAACCCGGGGATTCAGCTTTCTCGAAATCACACGGATCTCGTGCCGAAGAGAGAAGGAGCGAGAAAGATTGTCTCTTCTCCTCTGTATCACTCGATCTGGGGAATACAAGGTGAATCGTATTTCCGATATGCGGTTTTTGAACCTGCATTCTCTCCGACGACGACGACGAAGAGGTAAAACCGCGCGGCTGATACCTGTGTACAAAATGATCCACCCACGTACCGCATTATCCTGACAGAAATACTTTGTCGTGCAGGGGGACGGACCGAGGGGAGATTGTCGGTGTACGCTCCGCCCGTCTCATGTGCTCTCCCCTCATTCTCCTCTCTCTCTCCCTTTCGTTGTCTTCTTCGGCGATGTTTCTTTCTCTCGTTTTATTTCGTTATATTTATATTTCAACGTTTCACAACGTCTAACGCCTCCATCGGTTGTTGGCGTTTCCCTTGGCGTGTCACTATTCCGTCTGCTCGTAAAACAAAGACCGGTGTCCCGTGTCGACGTTTATTCAAATGAGAGACTTGTAATTCGGGAATTCGCCGCCCGGTGAACCGTGCGAGCACCATGTTGCGTGCCGGAGAAATTTTCGACCGGACGGACAGCGTTCCTTTTTTCAAACGGCCCTCTCTTTGACGAGAGCTCGCCGTGTTCTCTCTGACCGAGTGTCTAGCCACTCGAGCTTTGGAGATATGGCGGATGGAACCGAAGCGGTGCAAGGATTTTTTGGTCTTCTAATTTTTAATCAACCCTTCAGGAACGATGCCCTATTGTTAATTTCTCTTTATACGAACAACACAGTACGATATCACCATATTCTTGTGACGATTCAGCCATCTTTGTTTCCTCATTCGTCTCGATTAGATGTAATATAATGTTAGCACCTAACTTTAACTAATATAATATAATATAATGTTAGCACCTAACTTTTTGGTCCTATTCTACCAAGTGCTTGCAACGACAAACCCGATCGTAAAGACAAAGGTTAGTTTCCCTTTTGTCATGTAGGTACAACGCGCCGTGCACTCAAACTGTGGGGTGTGTAGCCAGAGAAGAAAAGTTGTGTGTAAAGTAGCAAAAATATGTCGCGCAGAAAGGAACACGCGACCACAGGACAAGCTCTTCGTGGAGGACTCGCTCGATGCCGGAAGAGGACCGTGGAGACCGTATGCAGGACTGAAACCTTTGTACGCGGCTTAATATAAAACCTAATGTAACGGGCGAGATAAGAAAATTTGAAAGGAGAATGGTAACGAGCGGGGGAATAGAGACGCGCTTTTTTAATCCCGGGGGGTGGAACTTCGACGCTCGGATCCTGGCTCTTGAAATTCTGCGGATCTTTCTCGTGAAGAGAGAATTTTATTTCTAATGAGTCGAATGTGCTTCGTCACAAAAGTAGAACTAGCATCTCTAACTAATTTTCAATTTCGTGCTATTTTTTAGTTGCGAAGATGAGAGTTGTCGCTGAAGAGAGAATTTTATTTCTAATGAGTCGAATGTGCTTCTTCATAAAATTAGAACTAGTCTCTCTAACTAATTTTCAATTTCGCGCTATTTTTTAATTGCAAAGATGAGAGTTGTCGCTGAAGAGAGAATTTTATTTCTAATGATTCGAATGTGCTTCTTCGTAAAATTAAAACTAGCCTCTCTAACTAATTTTCAATTTCGCGCTATTTTTTAGTTGCGAAGATGAGAGTTGTCGATCTTCGACGCGTGAGTCGTAAAATTGTAAAAAAGTGTAGAATTGTAGTAATATTGTGAAAAAGTGTAAAATTGTAGTAAAATTGTAAAAATGTGTGAAATTGTAGTAAAATTGTGAAAAAACAACATTTTTTAATAATTCAAAATACATCATAATGGAAGACCCTGTATATTCGTTGCAATTATATATAATTCACTCGAGAGGTCTGGGTCTCGCCGTTCGAATGTACAATGTTAAGAACAAGTAAGCAAAATTTCATGGAGTGAGAAGCAGGTCAAACATTTGATTTTGGTCCAGCTGTTTGCAATTTTGGTCTGAAATGCGACGACGGTTTCGCGGGCGGCAGCGTCGCGACGTCGTCGTCGGGACGCAATCTGCAAATGCGACCGCGCCCCCAGCCCCCCGGTCCACCGAATAAACATATCGTATCGTTATTAATACGGCTGGAAATTTTCTAATGGAAGCCGGTCGCCGTTGATTTAGCCGGGGCCTGCGGCTAGATCGATCGTGATCGGGATTTGAACGGCTTCGGAAACGCCATGCGCCACCTAGCCGGTGGCCACCGACCGCCGTGAATTATTGGCCTATGAGGCGCAAAAATAAACGTTCCCTGGCTTCGTTACTTGCCAGCTAACCGTGCCAAGACGAATATTCACGGCAGAACTCGCCGATATTTATCGTTTACCGTAAAACGTACGCGCTCCTTTTGTTCTACGTCATTTTTTCCCCGACGGCTGTCTGCGTCTGGCGGAGATCGTGGCATTTTTATCCTAATCCCTCGGATAAAAGTGCTGTCCGTAATGGGCGGATTTCAATCGTTTCCATACTATTCGGACTCTTATAAATTAATACGTCACTCACCGGACTCGTCAAAATCACCGGGAACTATTTAATGAATTTATTTCTGTCAACATATACGATATTGTGTATATATCGTAATAAAAATTGCTTTAACTCTGAATTGCATATTGCACTCTCGTTACTTTTATGAAAAAATGGAAAATAGACACCTTCAGTGCTCCGTCGGTTTAGAGCACCGGTTCTTAACCGGAGTTCCGCGGAACACTGGTGTTCCTCGAGCTTTTTGCAAGTGTTCCGCGAATTTCCGCGAAATATATTAAATATTATTTAATAATATATTTTCTAAAATATTTTTGTTTCTACGCGGGATGTTTTTGTTTGTCTTTTGGATCATTAATTTTGGCGTTCCGCAAATTTTCCATATTATCAAAAGTGTTCCCTGACTTCAAAAAGGTTAAGAACCACTGATCTACAGTCTAGAGCAAGAAATCGATTCGAATTAAAGGGAAACGGTTACTCCCTCTCTGCCCGTACCGGATTAGTCACGTGACTGGGCCGTGTAGAAGGGGAAGGTAGAGTGGGGACAGCAACAAGAATAATGGTTTGAATAGTCCTCGTTTCAAATCCTCGAGGTGCAAATTCTCTTAAATTATATGTCCGCAGGAATTGGAGGTACGATCCAGATGTCGTCAATACGTGGGTATTCGTCCTCAAATGGTTATTGGTGCTCAGTGATGCTATTTATTTTTCTTAAATTGCATATTCCTTGTACGTACGTTGCAAACGTGACGCTGCGTAGACAAAATGATCACGTACACATGCTTGGAATTTCGAATTTTCAAGAAGAATTCTACAATTTCACGAACGAATATTTTATCCTCGCCCGTACTGCCGCAAACATTCGTCATTTTGACTAACAATCTCTCGAGTCGTCTTTTATAACGCAGTTCGTTCACCTTCTCGTTCGAAATCTAACGGAATTACATGGTTCTATGTTTTGATGCTACATATGTATACGTATATAGATTCTCTACATAGAATGACAAGTTTACGACACGGCGCAAATGTCACACACGGCGTCGCTCCTGCAGTTTATGCGAGCCTGATTGTTTATTAGTCGCCGTTGTTAGTGGAACTGGCGTACTGACTGTTTAATATCCATGACAAAATTTAATACAACGTTTATCAAATAATATTCCATTTTGTATAATACCTTTTGAATATCCTTTTAATTTCTTTTCTGACAGCTTCTTTACACACACCAATAGAAATTTGATTTTTATGCAAAATATTAATAGGCTGAATATGAATTTTGATTCTGTTAATAAGGCTCCAATTAAATTTGTTGGGTGGTACGATTTGCTATCCAGAATAATAATGTTTGGGTTCATGGGTTTACATTGCGATAGGAATGTCCTCGGATACTGAAAATATGTACATAACGAAATGCCTTGTCACAGCCAATAGCAGTTGAGGGGCGGGGCTGCCAATGTCCTAGCTCCGCATTACGATTTATTTTTCTCCGGTCCGATATGTGGGTCGGCCAATTAGCTGAATCAACGCACTCTTCGGATATGTTTACCATGCATATAAAATATTTAAATTGCTATGTCGATTTCGTGACCGAACGCGCTTCCAGCAATGCTGAGGCGAACGGCTGAAAGTGGGTCGAACCGTGTGCCGGCTCTTCAAGTCTCCGCTGAAACCGTGAAGGTGCCTGGATCTCCGACGGAACTTTGTCCTTGTTATTGAACTTCGAATAGACTCGACTGGCATCGCGGATGTAACCCGTGTACCACCATCAATTTGCTCTGTAGTTGCTTCTTGATTGATGCGCTCCCGGAGTTCCCGCAAGAAATGACGCGGATTCTATTATTCGTAACAGCTCGTGGTTACTTATCTGCTTACACTTTGGAATATTAGTATACCAGGTGCTATAGGTTGATACAGGGTATCACAAAAATGGGTGACTCCTGATGTTATCCGAAGTAACTTTTTCCCTTACGAAAATCTTCTCCGCGGCTTTGTTACAGAATTATTGATAGAAAACGCGGACCAATTAGAGCTCATTGCAATCGTATACAGTCGAATTAATATTCGGACGCTCTAAAAAAGACGATAGCTTTTCTAATTATTTACTACAGGATCTGAAAAGAAATTTTTTCAAAAGTTGCAATAGATCGGAATTGTACAAAAAACCCAAAAGTGTGGGCCTATATTGAAAATTTAAAAAATATGTTTTGTAGATCCGTGTCAATTAAACGCAATCTGAAAATTTCGTCAAGATCGGTCGACGTTGTAATCTTATCTTCGAATAAAGATGATCTTACATCTTCCAATGCCTGTCGTTTTTTCCCGCATCAACCGATTTCGATGAAACCTTCACAGTGCATACATATATGTATTTAATTGACACAGATCTACAAAACGTATTTTTTGAATTTTCAATATAGGCCCACATAAAAAAGTTGTGAAATTCAACATTTAATATTTTTTCTATAATTCCGAACAATTGCATTTTTTGAAAAAATTTCTTTTCACATCCTGTAGTAAACTAATTGCTTTAGCTGCCCAAAAAAAGTTCAAATGGTATAGTACAAATAGTACATATCATCTTTTTTAGAGCATCCGAATATTAATTCAGGTCACTGTGCATAGATTGTAAATACTATACACGTACGGTATATTTTAAAGATAATAGTTTAATATACATATAACAAAGTACGATAAAATATCAATGCTTTTTTTATTCACTGTATACACTAATGTACATACAACTATAAAGCAGATGCATCGCTGAATGAGCGAACGGAATGTTCGTTGTAATAACATTTCTAGTAAATTTGCATCACATATTATCACGTTTAATCCAATTGGATAACTTCAACAATGACATATCTTAATTGCACACGTGAATATGAAATATAACCTCTACTGACATTTCAATGGGTAATACTTCACCAAATTATGCTTCGACCTGTAAATCAACGAATCGTGTTGCATTTATAATCCCACAATTTAAACAAGAATATTTTACCCGATGAACAGAAAGAAACGCAACATTTTACAGTGGTAAAAAGCATTGAATCGGTGAAAATGTTGTTAACTCGTTTCTAAAACTATGGTTTTTATGTTACTCTATAATATTGATCAGCTTTTCGTAATTATTAAAGCTTTGGTAAACAAGCTAGATGAAATTGAGTAAATCACTAGAGCTTAAATCTTCTATATTATGGTACATCTAATAAATCAATTGCTCCCCCATTTACGCATCGCAGAAGCTGGACGAGCATTCACAATAATAAACAAATGTCAGCCATTTATTGGCAGATCCGTCATCGAGCTTATGGCACGTTCTGTTTCATTTCGGATGTTCGAAATTAGTTTATAAAAAAACATGGACCCGTTATCCGTCATCATTCACGGGTGTGCTAACCCGTGTAACGTTACCCGAAAATACAGCCACTTTAATGCTTCCCTTTAACGCTCCGGCGCGGCGTGTCGACGAAACCTCGTTTAATTCGGCGAAGAGCCGAGTAAAAAATACTGACAAACCTATTGTTATTCTGACCGCGTCGCAATAATCTTTGACGTGCCATACTCGATCGCGTTTATCACCGGTACATCGATTCTGGGAGGCAGTGATCGATTTTTGTCGAGGATGCTGCGCAAAAATAGAAAAAGAAACAATGCAAAAATGATTTCATGTCCTCTGCATTATATGAGAAAATAGTTACATTTATTTAACATTATTTATATTGTTCTGCAGTCTAAAGTAGTCCTAATTATGATACGAAGGGAATCTTAGGAATCACAAGGTTCATGAATCATCTAGCAATATTCTGCACACTAAATATGGATAAACGATAAATAGAAATTTTTCATGTAGAAATGTAGAGTACCAGATTAGTTGGCTGGAAAATGCCGTGACAGTTTCGACAAATTCGCTACGTAACTGAAAGCATTAAAACATGAAGACAATTGACGAACATCAATATGTTATTTCAATTTGTTAAAATTGTTAACACTAAACCTACCACTGCCGGTCAAATGACCGGTTTCATATTTTTTATTTTACAACTATTAAAATTGTACAGCTACTTCCATGGAAAAGATAGAAATTGATTTTTGTATGATCTCTGTGTCTTGTAATGAACGAAGAAAATGTTAATATCTGAACGGATTTCGTCTTCGATTTCTCGGAGACGTGGAACTGGAAGTGTTAAGCATTATTGATCTCCAATTTTCGAGAAGAATCGACAGCGCGCGATTGCAGCCGGCACCAGAAACGAGTCTGCTTGAAAGTTTCATTGCGGAAATTTGCATTTTCGTTTGTGAAATGTTAATTCGTGCGCTAGACCGGGTGCAGGGCCCGTGCCCTTGCCCGACGAGGATTTCTCGCGGAAGCGGCACATTGTTGCACGGCCGATAAAGAGGGAGCTTGTATTTCATAAGAGGAGCACTCGCGACGTAAAAGGGATAAGAAGTCGTATGCTTGCATGAATAAAGTATCGTCAGGCTCCTTTTGCTACGTGCACTTTGACGTAAATGCAGCCTCTTTTTCGTTTCTTTCTTGCTCTTATTTTTTTTTCTTCTCTTTTCTTGTTTCTTTATTTATTATCCCGTACGCGACGCGCCGTACATGCTAAACAGCCGGAACAACGACATTTCTGGAATGGAAACTAACTAAATGTGTCTAACTGAAGAGGAGTGGAGGCATTGGACTGGTTCCTGCTTCTGCATTTTCCATATTTTGCTATTCCTGTACTGTGAACCTGCTGCTGGTGTCCTTTTGAATACCCACTTCGTCGAGAAGCCACTTTTATTCCTGACAAGCTGTGCCGATGACGATTTTCTGTTTGTTCTATCGTTCTAGCTCTGTTGTTCCACTCTAGCTACTGTGTTTATATCGAAAGCATCTTAAGATGTGAAAGGTTAATTGGAAAATTATTTAATTTTCAGCTACCCTGAAAAATAATTATTTCCTTAAGAGCTGCGCTCTAGATTCCTTTGGAGCAAGTGTTTAAGGGGCAATGGTACCGTGACATAACGTTTGTCACGTCGTCTAAGAGTGTGTCGTCACCAGAAGGGCGAAAACTCTAGCGACACCGGGTATTTACGGGCCAGGAGGCCGGGCCGCGTTCGGCCGCACGAAACATGGTCCACCCGGGACAAAAGTTGTTCGCAAGCTCGTCGCTTCTCGAGACCTTCGCCAAGGTATTCGGGCGCCAGGCACGGAAGATACACTAGACATAACTAGAAATAAACTAGAATCTAACTAGATTTTGGGTCGAAACATTTGCGGGATGTCGTTATTTGTCCTTATACGAGCAAATTTTGAGCTGCACAAAGGTTCATTTGATAGAGGAAGATTAGGCGCAGTGCGCTCCATCATGTAAGTCAAAAAAGTCTTTTAGAGACAGAAAAATACATTGGAATCTGCAGGTGTTGGTTCTCGATTTTTGCTCTACTTTGGACTTATTTTTTTGTCTCTAAAAGACTTTTTTGATTTACATGATGGGGCAGAGCGCACTGCGCCTAACCTTCCTCTATAAAATGAACCTTTGTACAGCTCAAAATATGCTCGTGTAAGGACAAATAACGACATCCCGCAAACCCACTTTTCGACCTAAAATCTAGTTAGATTCTAGTTTATTTCTAGTTATGTCACGTGGGTACCATTGCCCCTTAAACCGCTCCAAGAGAAATAAGATTTCGAATGCCGGCACGGCACGGTGGGGGATCAAGATCAAGTGACAATCGTGGAGCGGCGGCGCGGCATTGTCGTACATATTTCAATGCGACACAATAAAGCCCGCGAGAGCTCAAAATCGCGAAGACGCGCGCGACCGATTGCGGCCCGGCCCCGGCCCTCTTCTATTTATGAGCAACAAGTGTCCGCCGCTTTACCGGCGGATGAATACTTAATCAAGATGTACAGAAGCAACGGTCTAGTGGTTTTTATGTTCGAAACAACATCGTACCCGGCCGTTTCGCACTCCATTCCTCATCGGCGTGTTCCTTTTCCCGTTCGCCGAAATCCGCAGCTGTCTCGCCGTTCCGCGAACGATAAAACGCACGCGTTATTACGGCCGCCGTAAATCAACCGAGCTCCGTTTATCGGCCGATCCATTATGCAATGATCGTAAAGCTTGCATTACGCGACGCGAAATTAATATACTGACAGCGTTCTCTCCGGACTCGCCGAAGTCGGGCCCGCAAGTCAGGCCGGGTGCGGGCTGATTGTGTAAATTTTCGCTGGCGCGGCGAATTAAAAGCAATTAAATTGGTTTGCGGTTGATCGGCTACTCGCTACTTTGTTGCCGAGCATAATCTCCCGAGACTTTATCATCAGAGAACATCGTCACTTGCCCGCATCGATCGCGAACCGGTTAATTTCGGCAATTTTCGGGAAACGGGGCCCATCGCCGGCCACCGTGATGAAAGAACCGAGGGGAACCTATCATTTAGTATAAAACAAAACCGGCGAGCTCGTCAAGCTGAAAATTCGTCCCGGGATTACAGTATTCTCTCTCGTTATAGTGTGCCTCGATTCGATACACACTTGTTCGTCGATCTTCTGCTCACAGGGATATTTATTGGCGCTTGCGACGAACGTGCGGTATGCCCTCGTTATAAGCGACTCGATGGATCACAGAAAATTTTATACTGGGAAGTTCATTTCTCATAGAAGCATGAAAACGTCCATATTTCTTATAACTATATTTTTGTAGAAAATATAATTTTTTAGCTCTACTGTTCTCATGGAAATTAGTTGATTTTTGAGGTGAATTTGCTGTACGCTCTCGTTTTAAGCGATTCGATGGACCACAAGGATCTTGTACAAGGAGGTTCATCTCTCATAGAAGCTAGAAAATGACCATTTTTGTTTTAATATTGCAGTCTGTTTTGCATGTTCGAAAAGGTAGTAACTAGGAACGTCTCCAGCGGAGCCTGCGACAGAATTTGTTTTCAAAATCCAGACTAAATTAATAACCACAGTAGCATTTACACAACTGAATTAACCTTTTGACTCTGCCGGCGTACTTACAGCCATAATAAGATGTTTACATTAAGGGAGAACTTGAGAGCAGAAGGTTACGAGAAAGTGTACCGAGCTAAATCCACTATAGAATACTAAGAGCCTCGGAACATTAACATGTCACGTGCGTAAGTTACATAAATCATTTCTTGAAGTTTCAATTTCAGTGGGCGGTACAGAGATTTGTCTTTACACACACACGTTCCTATTCTTGAACAATGAATATGCTAATTAGCAACATAAGTACTGGAGCACTGCGGGAATATAATAGTTCCTAAAAAATTGATAAAAATTCCAAGATACAGGAAGTTGGAAGTTTCATTGATTTTTATATTATAGTATGAACACGAGCGAATCGTTTATTCAATTTATCCAATAATTTTTCTAGAAAGACGATTTCGAAAAATCGACTTAAACTAAGGTTCGGTTATTAGCGAATCGAATTGTAGTTCGGAAATATCGAGAAAGTTTCAGCGGAGAGTAGGTATTGTGCGAACGCGGAGAGCTAGACGATACGTTCGCCGGGGGTTCATCTAACTTTTTGCGTTCTTGGTTACTTGACAAAGTTTTCCAGCGGCTTGATGAATTGAACCGTGGCGGTGGCGTTGCGAAGCCGCAGCCGCGGCGGAACGGTGCGGTGGTTCAGGTTGAAAAAGACGAGTAGCCGGTGGTATTTCCAAGGAGAGACGAAAGACGCGCGGGCCGGGATGCCACGAAGAACAATTTGGCTCTGTAATTGCGACGGGGGAACAAATTGAATTCCTCTACTACGTACGTCCGCGCGAGCCCGTTTAAAACAAACCCACGTGGCCAGCAATCTCACGGGGATGGTATACTACCTACCCTCTCGATCTGGGAATCGTCGAAAATCATTCATCGTCGGGCGAATCGTGGCTCGACCGATTCTAATCAACCTCGATCAGCCCCGATCGCTGGGGAACGGTCGTGAGATCAACGAGAATCGCTACAAGTGGGAAAGGAAAGCTTCTTGGTACCATCCAGTGATGGCTCTAAGTGCAGGGCGAGTATTTCTTGCTCGCCGATACAAACCCTGTTCGCTCTAACAAAATTTTCGTAATTATACAGAAAAGGGTACACCTCACCGATTTTGATAACGTTGGAATATGTTGTCAAGGTCATCATTCTGAACATCTTTTCCTTACACACTCTTGTCCATAAATCACTGGACACTTATCTTCAACAAAATGGTAATTAAAGAATACGAGCTTCCAGCTTGATTTCATTGTTTTATTTTGATTAGATGTAGCTATTATACGATAATATTCGAATGCATAATTAAATATATATACATATACTATTTGAAAATGCATGAAACTTATTGGACCCATTGCTGGCCGGGAGGGTTCTTGAGCGATCGAACTGTATCGACGTCGAAGAAGCATAACGAGACGAGATCGTGAAGCCGAAGAAGACGGGAAAAGGAGACTAGCGGGTGGCATCTCCCGACAAGAACGGTTCCAGCGATAGAGGGGGTGGGGGGGCAAGGAGAGGAGCACGGAGAAGAGCAGTTTGGCCCTGTAATTACGGGCAAACAGAGGGGGAGGGAGGGACGGTGTAGAGATCGGGGGGAGTACGGTTGGAGCCTTGAGGAACCCTATAATCTTGGTAGGACCGCCCCTTGTTTGCTTGTATAATTACCCCGTGGCCCTCCTTCGATGGGGCCTCGATGGGCCCCGGTTCCAATCCCGGGGCCCGTTCGTCATTTCGTTGGTCCGAGGCACGGCCATAATGCTGATATCATTACCTAATGCATCGCGCATGCATTCCGTTGCATGTGCCTGCGATTGCCCACGAGCTCTCCACCGTGTACACTTGCTTTCCTTTCCTTTCCGCCCCTCCTCATCCCTCCGTTCCTTTTCCGTTTACTCGGTTCTTTTTATCCGGCTGGCTTTCCTCTCCCTTCTCTCTCTCTCACCCTCTCCTTCGTTTTTTCTGCTTTCTCACCCCGTTCGCCTCTCTTTTCACCGAGTCTCTCTCTCTCGCTGTCTCTCTCTCTCCCTCCCTCGAGTACTCCGCCTCTCTGTCTCGGCGCTGCTCTCCGGGTCGACCTTAGTCAACCATTTCTCAGGATTGACGTAATTGGCTTATTTGCATTGTTCCGTCTGTGCACGGGGCTCCTCCGCGATACTCGTGATGGATCATTCCCGGATTCCTTCTCTCTCTCTCTCCATCTCTCTCTCCATGTCTGTCTCGTTCGTTCCCCAAGTCTCTCTCCGTGTCTCTCCGGTTTCGATCCAGCACCGTATTGCGTCATGGCACTCTCTACCGCCTAGGGAGTGCACTTTGCGCATTACTCCCGTACGAATGGTCGGTACACTTTCCTCGAGAATACGTGTGCGGGAACGACGCGCTCCGGAGATTCTCCGCGAATGCGCGGATTTTACGGATCGTTATGATGCAACGGCGGCGCCGGGACGCTCTCCCCCGACGCGATACTTGTTAAGCATTCATGATCCATCGGTCGATCCGACGAGGATTAATTTTCCTCGCCTGCCCCGCGCCGATCTACGCGTCATCCCCTATGCATTACCGATTACCTATGCAAGCGATCAGGCGCTTTTTTTCGATTGTTGCTTAGCGTGTGTAGTTCGACACCGCGACGCGTTGCCGTCGAAATCTCCGCTTAAATGAGTAATCAGCGACACCGTGGCTGCAGCCTCGGCTCAATCATTCATATCCCCTGCGACAGATACTCCGCGGGCCCGGGTGCATCATTTATTTTCCTTCGGAAGCTATAGGAGATCCGTACGGGATTTTCGAATTAGGTCCATGACCTGAAAATTCAGACGAATCGTCCTCTTCTTTTATATTCTGATTTTTCCAGGTGAACATGTTCTTTGTGGACATACGTGTGCGTGTACAGTCATTGTCCGAATGAAAGTTCTGCGGATTTTTGTGTTGCACGTGTTGTGCTCTACCGTTTTTAGTTTTACAAGAACAGCGGGGAAGAATATTGCGGTTGCACCAGAGATTTTTCACTGAACATTTTTTCTGCAGTTTAATAAATTTATATTTTAATCAGTCTTGTTTAGGGATTAAACGTGGCGATTTTGAAATGTGTGATTCGATTATTAAGAACAATAAACTCAAGCTGAACGAATATACATATAATAGACAGTTTATTAAGAAACACATTAAAAATATTTTTAACATAATAAAATATAAATCAAATCAATCAAAATATATTGGTCGTAATATAAATAGGTTTGGTTATCGTCTCGTCGTATTTATTTTAATTAATTACAAAATTGTATTCAATCAATCATACAATTCCAGACTGCATGGCTTCTTCTCAATAGTTATGTACATTTATAACGAGCCATAAACAGATCGTCAAAATTAGAAGAGATTTATATTCGCAACCGAACGAATTTGTGCCACAATCCAATATTTAATAACATTGTACTGAAACGTTTTAAAATGACCCCGGACAGGTAATCTCTCTGTAAAAATATAGCAATCGGATATTAAATGAACCTTTGATTTCCTTTCCAATGATTAAACTTCATACCGAAAGCATTGTTTAAAAAAGATCGCGCATATGTGTTTTTAGTGACAGTGAACGTACAGTCATTCCAAACATTTTTTCGCACAGTGCATAGTCATTTCGAACACTTTTTAATCACGTTATACCAGTGTCGCCAGATTGAGAGTTGTGTCCCCACTCTACCTTCCCCTTCTACGCCGCGATCCGGTCACGTGACGCGTTCCGTCTCTGTCGTACTTACATGTCTCCGATATTGGCAGAGAGAGGGTAACTTTTTCCCCTGAATTTGTGCTTCCTCCCCTGATCTGGCGACTCTGCGTTATACGATGATTTGCACTGTAACTAATTCATGTATCCTGTTTCTCATCGGATAAAATATTTTTGTCATAAGGTGAAAAGAGTTCAATTATATCCGTATTTGTAATTAACTTCGTTATTTCGTACAGATTCTACGAAATAGTAAAAATATCGAATTTGCCCTACTTTCTTCCCACCGAGAACACACACGTACATGTAGCTTTCGTGTCTGGATATTTCATTAGCTGCTCTATCCATCTACCTCGAATCGTTGTAGCATCGACCTACTTAAATCGAATGCACTAATCCACATCGTAATACAAAGAAAATCTCGTATAGCCTTATAGTAGTTTAATAAAACCGATAATCGAATGGCGAGAGGATCGAATTTCTCGAACTGGTTCGAGCGAATCGGCGGAAAATTGCATTTGTCGCGCTGTTGACAACGAAAAACTTTATTTTCTCGCTTGACCCATTATCGTACGCAGAAATGTTCGTCGCAATCGCATGTCGTGATCTATCTCGATCGAAAATATTATTCCGCTCGAAAGCAGCGTGCGTTTTATCAAGGACCGTTTCTATCGCGACGAGGAATCGCGACGTATCGATGCGGGGGCTATCGATGCGCATCGCTCACTGTCACGGTTCGCGTGATCCTCTTCTTTTATTGTCTTTCGTTTCTTTTCCATGCTTAGCCCCGTTTTCGCGCGTGCACACGAACACATACACACGCAGACGCACACGGACGCGGGTGCAACGCAGGGCAAATTATCGAGGAAAGTTGCTCGAAACTCCGCTTTTAGATCGCGCGTCGCGACGGAACCGCGTTGCGATGGCGGATCTTTCGACTGACAGGCGAGGGATAGCTGGCTTTCATTTATTAAAAGCATTTCCGGTTACTTCCTTGCATTATGCACAATATTTTCCGTCCCTCAACACGGACTCATAAATTGCAGTCGGTCGTAACACAAATTCGTTCGGTTATCTTCAATCATCCACTTCCCATTTATTCACACAGTTTCAGAATTACAGTCAATCAATTGTAAAATCGTTCGCTGGAAGAATCAGCTAGGTGTATGAAGCAATTTCATGACCTTGTCTCCGTAAAGTTGTTGATTTCCGAACAATAAAGATAATATATTCAAATCTTGGACAAGGACCAGGAGAATTTTCTTTTCCTTTTACTATTTTAAAAAGTTTAAAGATAATGTTTAGACATACTTCAAATTTTTTTGTGAAGCACAAAATTCGCAGTCCAGTAATGTGATTGACGTCAAAATTCCGACTTAATTGCTCAATCTCTGCCGACTAAATTAACCCTCTATTGCACGAGTTTTTATGACGAGTTGAGAAATGTTAGTCTATTTAAAAATTAGTGTGGTCATGAAATAAATAATAAAATTTGATTAGCAAATGTTATTTATTGCATTTTATGACTGTTCCTGTATGCCTTTTCGGTTTTATTCATAAGCGCAATATTCCCATTTGGAACCAACATGCTTAGAGTCTTCAGTATCGTCTACTTAATTTACTATAGAACATTTGAAATTCAAGTCCCCAATCGGGAACGGAATACAATAGAGTTTTAAACGAATCGCATTAGGAACAACCTCAAGACTAGCGAGTCCACAAGAAGTCGCTTCAAAAGTACGTTTAAAAAAATGATTGATAAGTAGCGTTGTGATTGGTCCTAAGGATGTTAAACGTATTGGCACAAAGGGTGCGAGGGTTAATCGAACGCGATACGTCACCCTATAAACCGTGGTTTTATGGCACAATTACACTGCACAGTACAAATCGAAATAATTAACCCGATATAATTGCATTACCGGTCCGCTCTGTCGTAATTACATTGCTTCGCTTAACGATCACTATCTTAGCTATCACTGTTTTTGAAATCTGCCAACCGTCTACGCGGCGAACGACTAATAATTGATTGACCCCGCCCTAATCGCGGGAACACAAAGAAACTTCGGTGGTCTCTTTGTGCGTAAAACCGCTCGATGGAAAACGGCCCTAAAGCGACAAAAAGGGTAACGCCGCGCCGCGTAGTCGTTGTCGACGATAATCCCGGGGGTCTTCGAACCCGTGCCGCGGCGTGGGGGGACTAGGCTAAGAAATAATTCTTCTCGTTTTTGGCCCGCAGTCCCGCGGATTAGGGGACACTAATTTATACCCGAAGCGGACAAGAAAAAGCTGCGAATGTACTCCCCGAGAGCCGGCGGACTATCCGCGGAAACATAATCCGGTGGCTTACCGAGCCGACGACGGATGACGAAACATATTTTACGACTCGCCCGTCAAAATTTGACTCCCACGATTATTCTGCCGGCCTCGGACCATTCGTTTTTCTTCTGCTTCTTATAAATAGTCCGCGAATGTCCCGACCCCGACGAGGACAATCCCAGACGGCTATTTATTCCACGAGAAACTAGCCATTGTTCCATTTCTTCGAACGTTCCGTTCGATAGGAAATTCTGTGGTTGTAAAGAAAAACGACGCATGTCGCAATTTCAATATTTCGAGTTCATGCGCTAATTGAACTTAGAGTACAGAATTGACGTGTTTACCAGAAAAAAAGCCATGAAAACAAATTCGAAAGGCTCGAAGAAATAATGCAATTTTATCGATGTCCGGTGTGAATTAGAGATCAAATCTTTAAACGGCAATACGGAAAGTGAAAGTATGTGATATGCGGCGTTCTTACAATCATAGAATTATTAAGCGACGAAATCAATTTTTATGTAACTCGACAAAGACTGTTTCTATTTTGCCATTCAATTCATTCACTGAATCCAGTATTACTCGATTTAGCGAAGTTGTAGTAGCAATACCTAAACACTGCGAGTTTAGGCAGTATCCCCAGCGATCCAGTATCGAAACAGGCATGGCGGCTATTCGCTGGTCGGCGGGGCAGGTGTTAAACAGTAATGCCACCGGCGATTGTCGTTAAAAGTGTTTCGAAGTACCTGCAAGAATTCCGTTTACAACCGAATAGATCCGTAGCACTCGTAACCGGGTTGCTCGATCGCTGAGAAAGAGAGAGGGAAGAGAGAGAGAGAGAGAGATGCTGCGCTCGTGTGTGTGTGAGAAAGAGTAAGCGGGAGAGACGGCGTTCTCCACGGAATAACAGGCTTGAAGACTCAATTAGCAGACACGAAGAGCAGTTTCCGTGGACGACGACGAAGAATTACTAAAATGGCTGCCAGCGAGGAAACGTTCATGGCGCGACATCAAAGACGTAACTCTCGCAGCGGTGTAATATCAGCCCGATGGTCCCCGACACGGACTCCGACACCGACACCGACACCAGCGCACCGGTGCACCGCTATAGGTGCATAAAATGGGTCGGAGTCGTTAAAACAGTAGGTGGGACACGTCGACTTCAAAAGCATACCGCGGAGCTGCCGGGCCGCGCGAAAGTCTGCATACTTCCGCGCGAGTATTCCACGGGGTATCTCCTTAGCCCGGTTCTGCAAGGCACGTCGGGTTACACCCCGTGAATTACAACCCCTCGAGGATGCGTCAGCGCCTCGTTAAAACCCCTACGACACCCGGATCCTAGCTCTCCGGCCGCGTGATCAAAGACGGTGCACAGTGTCCCGTGAACCTACTTTTCTGCACAAAAATCCACGTTTCTTATCCGCACAGTGGCTCCAGAAAGTGGTTCGAACACAGTCTTTGCGCAAGTGGATTCTTTATGCAAAATAAAAAAACAGGTTAATACTGTGCACATAAGACCGCACGGTCGAAGTGGAAACTTCTATGGCAATTTCACATCTGTCAGTTACCCGAATACCGTTTCACCTCGGAGCGTGACGGATCAGACTCATTCGCTGCCCACCAAAATGTTTGCGTTGATTGCAAGACGTGGAAGCTGAATCGAAATTTCTTTCTTTTTTAGTTATCCTATCAAACTCTGAAGCTAATACGTTGCTGTTCTGAAATTTTTTAAATATTCTTGTAAATATATAAAATCCATGCAAAATATCCAAGGAGTGCTAAAGAGATTCCATCTATCCTGTCGAGGAGTAATAGCTCTGTATACTTAATTAGCTAAGAGTAGTTGGCATCGCTTGGTTTTATCGCGCCCCATTAAAACGTTGATTACCGGCGTTGCCGAAATTTGGATGGCAGAATTATATGTCCGAATGAAAACATTAAATTTCCCTCTAATAAATCGAGTCAACCAAATTCACTTGCAGTCCACGAAATAATAATGGCTTGAAAATCTAATTAGTGTCATGAACAGCTGCTCTTTATGCAAAGTAAAAACTTTCTTGGCTAATTCTAGGAAACAGAACTTGAATGAAGGTATACATATATTTCTATGCATATAAAATCCGCGTAGTATTTATTTATTTATCATTGCTTTAAACCGATCGGTTTATTTAGCAAGTATAGTATTGTTACATGTAGCTTACATTACATAGATGTATACTAATAAACCGAGCAGAAAACCATTTCACCGAATCAGATACGAATTATGTATCGCTTCACTCTCGCAAGTGTACCACGTACCGAGGGGGGCACATGGTAACGCTGTTTCAACTTAGCAGCTCGAGAGGCTCATCGTCATTACCGCAGAGCTCGGAGCGAATTAAAAGAAAGAAACAGTCGGACGAAACAGTGTCTACTCCTCTCGCAATGTACACCTGGTTAGCATACTGGAAGAGGCTGCCGCCGCCGCGCAGTGTCGTCGTTTGCGAGCAGCAATCTAATTAAAATATCATTCGCCGGGAGGACAACGATCGAGGCTGGGGGGTCGACAATCCCGGTTTAGACGGGTTCCACGCTTTTTGCCGTCGTTTAATCCGCGTGAGTACGCGCGACGACGGCCGACCGGCAAAGAGGGAAAGAGAACAGAACAAAATCATAGAAGAAGAAGAAGAAGAAGAGGAAACGCGCGAGACTCCGTGCAGCTGGGAGGGAAATACAGGAAAAGAATCACTCGCAGGCCCGTCTGCTTGGATATCCGTGGGATTAGCGTGGCGACGTTGTTCTAAGTTCGGGACATGTTTGGAGAACGTCCGACGGGAGCGGGGGCGAAAAGGGGGTGGGGGACAGGAGGGGAAAGGGGGCTGCGTGGGCGTATGGCGAAAAGCCAGCGGCAGAGACAACCACTCCGGTTTCTCTCCGATGCGACTGGACAAATCGGTTCCTGCGTCCGTGTGCACCGTTCCACGGTTCTGTCTCTGCTCTGTCCGTGTGCCAGTCGGACATACAGGGTGTCTCGTTTTCGTTCCACATAGCGGTTTCAGTTAAACTTGGGTTTTAAGGGGCACGTCTTCTGGTGGTTAGCGGACTTGTTTAGGTGCTCCTAGATCTGACGGCGGATTTTTTTAATCATTATATCAACAGCTACCTGGGCATCCATTTCTAATTATAGTTTCGAATACAGGGTGTTACCGATCTCTGGTGGTACAAAGCCAAAGGCGGTGAATCCACGTGAAGAAATAAGTCGCAAAGAAAGAATAATGTTTTTAGGTTTAAGAACTGACTAGTCCGTCCGTTCAGGAATTACCGATTCTACTTCCTGCAAGCAGAATCTAGACTAAAAGAAATATTTAAGTGGTTACCTTTAGGTGGACTATACTAAATGGCCTTACTATAAAAATATTCTTTGCAGCGTCTTCATGCATCACCATTCAAAATTGCATCACGACCATTTATGTACCTAAGTACAAAAATTTGTTTGGTGCCATCGCAACTCAAAAAAACAAGATGGGTACCTTCAGGTGGGCCACCCTAAATGGTCTTAGCATAAAATATTTTTCGCAGCGTCTTTACTTAAATTCAAATACAGTAAAATTGCATCAATACCATTTATGTACCTACGTACAAAAATTTTTTGATCCCATCGCAATTCGAGGAAAGAAGATGGGTATCTTTAGGTGGACCACCCTGTATAGAAGCGCCGCGAGTATCCGCACGTGTCGCCACCAACACGGACCGCCGGATAGCCGGCATTCGAGGGATATGTAAGATTCCAGCCGCCCACATCGCGACAAATTGTTGCTCAGCTGATCGACCGACCCTCCGCTCGCTTAAACTTTAAATCTTTTTTCGGCTGGTGCTCGCCGCACCGGCAACGATACACATTGCGGGCCGGGCCGGGCCGGCGAATGAAGCTCGGTGATTCATGCCACACAACGGCCGCCGTAATGACAGTCCGGTGGCAAATTGCCGGCCCCGGGACCGTTCCCAATGATTTATCAGGCATCGCCACCCGTGCGCACCAACGATAAAATGCGATTGTTCTACTTCGCGATAATGATTAGGCCTGGCCTGCATCTGTCCTCTCCCGCAGCCTTTTTCTCTCTCCTCAACTCTCACGAGATGTTGATAAGGCTCGTTATTGATAGACGTGGGTGGATACTTTCGTTTTTGGTGGGTCCCAGAGCTGTCACAATTATGTAAACAATTTCTTAATACGTCGAGTCACCTGTTTCATTCCTAGAAGCGAGATCAGTCTTGTTCAGCCGCAAGACTCGATGCAAAAACAGCTGCACGCAAAATCCGACATTCGCAGGCCCGCCTAATCGTGTAAGTATAATTGTGCTGTTTTGGAGATCGCATATCCAGCATCATCCCAGATTGAATAGCTGCTCGACTGCTATAATTTTAGGCCAGGAACTCTCGAAATTCGCGGAAAGAAGCGGAACCTGTTCCTTCAGGAAACTTATACTTGGCCGATCCCCTAATATTCGATCATGTTGCAGCGTAAATGGCATCGTTTCGCGAAACGAATATTCCGCGTATATGTAGAAAGATGAATATTCGAAGCTCATCATTTGATCGTGTAGTATAAGACACTGCCGCTTTGTTTCGCAGCCGAGCAGGAGAGGAAAGGCTTGATGAGATGACCCGATACATTATTCTGATCTCGAGCATTAACTGATTGGTCGTTTCAAGAGTTTCTCAGAGATCCTTTCAGCGCGCGTAGGCCATACAGTTTTGCTCGTTTATCCTCGTTGACTCGAGTGGATTTATAACGAGGGAAAGGAGACTACGGTTTTCAAAAATCGATACTCGGAGCCATCGATGGGAAGGATTTCTATGTCAGACGGCAATGACTTTGATATCCTTCGTACGACTTCCTTTATCCGGTGTCTACTCGCCTCCTCGTGTCCTTTGTTTTCTCTTCTCTCGAAATGTGAGGACCTTCCTCCGTGTACGGTGCAATTTTCGTTGAAGCATCTCGTCGTACATTTTTATAATTTTTTCGTCATTTATTCGAAATCCATAGTCCCATCCGTAAAACGAAATTAGTTGGACAACATTCTCACGCAATTCGATGGATAAGAACTAGAAACTTAGATTGAACGAATATATAATAGAAAGTACGTTAATTAAAATAAATCAATGATAATTTATTGTGTCGTAACGTAAATATAGTATTTATTAATTAAGTACAACATTGTATTCGATCAAGTATATAATTCCAGACTGCGAATGGCTTCTTCTCAATCACCGTTATGTATATTTACAACGATCGTAAAACTGTTGTTAGTAGCTTCGATTTGTCAGCGACAACGTGCTTTAAAAATGTTTTACAAGTGCTCGATTTCGAATCACTTCGATATCGAAACCTGGAAATAGAAATATTAGGCGAATCGAAGCACAAGGGACATACTTTGCAACCTTCGAAGAGCACTCCGATGGCCTTTCACGATACAAGAAATGTTTTTCCTATTCCTTGGAACATTTTCATACTTCCGGGACAAATGGAGCACTGTCTTTTATCGTGACGTTCCATTTGTCAGTAGACGCTGGCGCTCTCCTCTTTTGCGATTAATCCCGCAAGAACAACCACTGCGTTCTATGCATAATACAGCGTTCCCTGTTCTAGAGATATACACCTCTGTAATTCCTTGAGCAATTCGAATTACTTGAGGATTCCTGTGACACATCACAATTTGCTTACACTAACTATGATATGGTAATAGGCCTATTTTAGGATGTAAATAGATAGTCCTAATCCTTTGCAGTCTTAATCGGAAAATTAAACATTTCTTCCGACCTAGAATAATTCCATTGTATTTAATTTTTACATTTTATGGATATGTGAATAATGGTACAGCAATTTTTAGTGCTGACTCTGAGTCACTTCTGCATTCAGTCAAATTCTTGTGCATCGATTTTTCGTAGAAATTTTTGATCTTCTTTTAGTGAAATGAATCTTGTTATTGGGCCAGTAAAATCTGTTTCGCTTCGAATAAAACTCTCTTCTTGCCGGATAAATTGAGTTTATATTGTTTTGAGGGTTAGGTCTCGTGTCCTCAACCCTCTTCTTTGTATTCGGAAATCAAAAAGCCTCGGCTCGCAGCAGCACGGTAAACTAAATCAGCGGTACGGAAATCCTATCTTCCTACCGGTTCATAAAACGCAGCCGATGTGTACCGTATTCGCTGGCACGTATTCCCCGAGCAAGAACGTCTTTTGAAGTTTCCTTTCGCCGGAAAAGAGGCCAGAAGGCTCTCGCCATTGATTTAATGGACGTACCTTCGGCCGCGGTTTAAACACCACATCAAAACCGCACCCTCCTAGCCGACTTCTTCCAACCTACTTTGCGAACAGACTTCATCCGATAAGTGACTTCTGCACGACCGCTATCGTTCTTCAACCGACCTACCCCTACTCAGGTTTCAACCCTTCCTCGTTCCTCGGACTCTTTCCGGCAACCACGTCAAAGTGTCCCGGCTGTATTCGAACGACCGATTTTCCCTTTTCATGCGATGCTTCCGATGGCGATTCGTCATTGAACAGTAGACCGGATCGAAAAAACATTTTTGTCGAAATCGAAAACGCCCCACACGGGAAAAATTGTGGTTCGACGCCCTAATGACAGAATAAGAATCCCAAAGGTGAGCTTCAGATTGCGCATTAAAATAAAATCCCATTTCGTTTTTGTCCATATACCGGGTGTACCAAAATTAAGATTAAGGTGGTAGACTCGTTTTTTCAGGATTGCAAGGGTGCGGAATTCGCGTTCTCATTTCTCGATAATACAAAAACGGGATTTTTCAGTAGTGAAAAACGCTAGATAAATGATTGATCTAGGGCGCTATCTCCCTCAAAAATCCTATTTTTCGTTTACTATTTTCATAGCTACATGCTGCCGAATAATGCAAATTACGCCTCGTAAACGAAAAAATAGGACTTTTGAGGGCGATGGCGCCCTAGATCGATCTTTTATCTAGTGTTTTCGACTACTGAAAAACCCCGTGTTTGTATTATCGAGAAATAAGAATACGAATCCCGCACCCTAGCAATCCTGGAAACGATTCTACCGCCTTAAGACTATTGTGTCCTCACTCTACATTCCCCCTCTACGACGCTATGCTTCTGTTCATTTAACAGTCGAGTCCAAAGAAAGACGATCAACATTTATAATGTAAATGCATTAAATTTTTTTTGGAGATCATCTATGATACAAAAATTTTAGATATAATACTTAGAATACATATAATAATTAGAAATCAACAGAATACTCCAGGAAAACGAGTCATTTAGAGTGATGATAAATTAATTTTCCGCGTATTGCGATATAAAAATGGGCAGAGACCAACAAATTCGGAACAACCACTTAATTCCTTTCTTCTAATTATTGTTTCGACTGTTTGTTTTAGTTGATAAAAATTTTATTCTGAGCAGCAAGTTGCTGCGCTGTGTGCTCATAATTAACTTGATAGGCGAGAATGGCGCGAGCTGCTACGTCAGGGAATATCGTGTTGCCGAAGGAACGAGTCACTCGATCTTTTATAAAAAACAATACGTACCTCGATGATGTTTTATTCCCCGCCGTTTTCTAAGATCGCACTTTGGTCCTGTAGGTGGTGCAGATTCCCCGAAATCAATTAGGTAACAAATGTAGAAACTTCGAAGATGACATCAGGAACGTCCTCCTCT
Organism: Lasioglossum marginatum; assembly: GCA_028455795.1. Lineage (NCBI taxonomy): Eukaryota > Metazoa > Arthropoda > Insecta > Hymenoptera > Halictidae > Lasioglossum > Lasioglossum marginatum. The sequence continues at coordinate 5,342,402 of CM052245.1, forward strand.
TCTTTAAATCCATCGATCTATATCAACTGTTATAACTAGACTGCGGATTTTATGCATTTATGAGTAAAAAAGACACGTACAATTTAAAGCAGTGGACATATGAAAACGATTTAAGGACATCGGTGTATTAGTTTCAGCTTGATAAGATAATTAAGAGAAGAAAGAATTTTTTATTTGGTTCCTGTGGCTTGTAATCGATGCAGACAATTTTTATTTTGCATAGAGATCCTCGCGCGCGCAGTCTAGTTATAACTTTATTTTATTATATGTCATCCTAATGTCAATGTTAACTATAGGTCTTTTTACAAATTCCATGTCAAATACGTTATAACCAAATGTAAACCATGTGGCCGCTAATGACCTCGCTGTTAATGCGACCAGGTTAAAATAAAATGTGCTGAATTGTTAATGTCGATGAAATAATTGTCGGCGACTTGACGGTAACCCGTACTTTCACCCTTATTCGGTGAGAAGGTCCGCGAGCGGTACGGGTGGAGTCTAAAATAAAACCGGAGCTGATTTATTCAGAAAAATCGATCTAGTCGGGCCACGACAAAAGCCGGGCTCCGTGCACCTGCTGGTCCCGTTAAGATAATCCAGAAAGGTTGAAAGAGAGAGAGAGAGAAAGAGAGGAAGAAGCTAGGGGTGAGTGGAACCCGGTGGGAACCCGTTTCCGAAATTCGCGGGAAGGCAAATCATTCTGATAGCGGGGGCACGCCACGGCGCGGCTTTTAACCGGCGCGAAATTAAAAAGCTGTCCAAAGGTTAAACGACCGAGCGGCTTGAAATAAAGCAGTGTATCGCGTGCGACGTTAGATAATACGGTTCCCGGCGAAACGATATATTAAATTCCTTCCATTTTCTTTTCTCCTCGACTCCACCCCTCCGCTTTCGTTTCCCTTACCCCCTTAACGAAGATTAAGCTACGGGGCCTCGCGCTCACTGTTCCCACTTGAAATTATGTATCTCGCGTTACGCTGCTTCGCATTACGGATCTGTTGCCCGCGACGGTTTTTATGGGGTCTATATAAAATCGCGTTCCAACGTCGACGTTGACGTCGTTGACGTCAGGCGTCTTCCAGGTATATTCGTCGTCGACGGTGTAAACGCTCGAATACGGAAACGTATTATCATTATGGCCCCGACGAACACAGAACGGCAATTATAATTAGGTCGGCGCCGATGATAAGCCTTCTGGGAATGCGTGACTGTTGATAAACCCGGTGACATTTTCCCGCACCGCTCACGAACTATACGTGCGCCGTGAAAATAAAAGGGTATTCGACGCTTTCTGCGGAACACGCGCTCTACGCGACGACGCGACGCGACGCACGGTTTTCGGCGATCCGACAACGCGATTCGCATAAATAGCAAAATTTATCGATCCGGACGCGAAAACGGTCGCGCACAGGACAGTAAAGGCTGGACGGATAAACTTGGATTTTCACGTTTCGCCACTCAAAATTGGACTAACCCTTCAGCGACGTCGTCGGAACAGCGTATTGACACCAAAAAATATTTCAAAATTGATTACACAATATGAACTGTTGTATTTAATGTAACAGCTGTTCATTTAATTTACTCCTCGGGAATCGAATGGTTAAATAACTATTCTGATACTTTGGGTCAAAATAGACTCGGGAACCGCTGTCGAAAGCAGTTTCCTGGCTTTGAGTTTCTTTAACACTTTCTCGGTTCTCTGTAAAGTGGTGGGAACGTATTCAAAATAACTGAGATTATTCCCGAGACTGTACAAAGAAAGGACCACGAATTAATTCATACGTTGGTACATCATTTTCGAATTATTACATACAATTGCTGGATCCTGTGCGGTCCCCGAATTGCTAGGAATTAATTTTTTAGGCGCGCGGGACCCCAGAAGCGTTGCATTCGGCAATTACAGTGAATGGCGCAACATTGTGGCTGGTTTTTTGCAGTAAATAACCAGTTGCAGTTTCCGTGGCGAGTCCGCGCGTTTCAAGCAGGAGCAACCTGGTTGTTCATTTTTCGAACAGGGAACAAAAAGTGCACCGTCTTTGAACGCTGCAACTCGACTCCTAATGATCCGAATGCAGTGAAACTTTGAGGTTACGTCAAGGAAAGCTGCGCTTTTCCATAACAACATTTTTGTTTGGCTGTCGGTGGTGCCTTTCTATTGTTAACCCTTCACTAGGCGGATTGAGTCTGCGAGATTCTATTGAATTTGTACTCGAAAATTTAATTATTAAAGAAAACATTTGAATATATGCTAAACAATGATATAATTTCCATTATTTGTAACAACTTGCTGCCATCTTTCAGATAAACTGTCAATACCTTTCCCACTATTCACTAGCTGACTGTTACTTTCCTATTGACTCACTAGCAACATGTGTTTTTGATTTACAAGCAAAATTATCTGCTTATTTAAAATACGACAGAACTTACCTTCCAATCTAATAAATATCTTCGAGTTTGTTACCCGGCCCGCCAAGCCTAAAGATTTTAGTTTTTATTTTTATTTTATTTTATTTTTGCGACAGGCGATGTAACGGCGAGCTCCTCCGGGTTTCTTACTGGGAAACGCTCGGCAGTTCACAAGCCATTTCAGTTTCAGCGAATAAAGTACGAAATGGGCGGTCAATCAAAATTAATGACGACGCCGCCGTATCCACGATACGCGACAAGAGATATTGCCGCGGGAATATTAAACGTTTCGCGGAAACGGGCTTCCTTGCATTTAAAGAAGTTCGGGACGATAAACATAGTCACGGCCACGGAGTTTAGTGCTGGTGAGCAGTGTCCGGTCGGGGTTCTCCTCGCGATGAAGTTGTTATTGTTGCTGAAATATCATTCCCGTTTGCGATCGTCTAGATTGGAGACGACCTAGACGAATTAAAATTCTATGTATCGTCTCGGGCGATTTTCATTGCAGCTTCGATTCGATTTACTGCCGATCGATACGTCAACTGTGATCGTATCTTTGTAGCTGCGTTGCACGCATTCAGATACTGACAAACCCTTCGCATTCGCGACACGTGATTCATATTTGTGTAATATGTATATTCAGCGCTCGGATGACGCACGTATTAGTCTTTTGAGTTCGTCAGACTTTAGTCCTAAAATAAATGCCATTTTTCCTTAGAAATGCGACAATTAGATTAGGCATTTTTATACAAAAGAAAAATTGTCTAAATTAACCTAGATATTTATTTCTTGGCTTAATGGTTGTATTCTTTCAAAAAAATAAAAATACGGAAACACGCCTGAATGTTGGATCTGGCGAAAAACCTATTCTAAAAATATGCTAATCTCACTGAAAGATCTGGGTATGTTTAAATAAAAAAATTTCTTGTCTTAATACTTTTGATAATTTGGGAGAAATGTATTTTTAGACCCTTTAAATATCGTCGCTGTTCTGAATTTGATGTATTCATTTTTATCATGAATGCATACAATCAAAGATTAAAATTAAGATTGAAACATCACTGCGAGAAGAAATGCTAACCACTGCACCTGCAATACAAATCGTATAACAATGAGTTAACATAAAACACAATGTAGAGAAATACAGATAAGGTGGAATTTAAAATCAATGGTGAACTCGGTAAAAAATTTCAGCAAAACGAAAGAGAAATCGAGGAAATAAAATGAAAGCAAGGTTGAGAGGATTTGAGAAGCTAATCGGATACACAGCAAACAGACGAGGCATTAGAGGACTTCTAGTGTTTACATGAAACATTTATTATTTGCCACGTGCTTCACTTTCCTCGCAGGTAGATGCGATTGATAAAGCTCGCTCCCAGTCGCCCAGACAATAGACACGTTATGAATATTGACAAAAAATGGTCCCGTGGAATTTATGGCCGATTGTGGCCGGCGCTCATGAATTTATTCAATAGAAACGGCCGAGTAATCCGCTTTATAAGTTAGCGATCTTAGATCAACGCGAGTTTTCAGCTCACCTTTCGATCTGTCCCCGATACAGAACGAACAATGCGGAAATACGGTGGCGGCGGGCCGGGTATATCGAGCGTCGAGAGAGCTCTCTCGGATTTCTTGCGTTTCGCGATTTATATCATCCGGTATTTAGAGGACAAATATGGGGAAAGCTCGCGGAAGCAGCCTTCGAAATTCCATCGTTCGCCGAACAAAATCTACGTTGAATATACTCGTCACTGTGAGCGCGAGCGCCTGCGTTCGCTTACGTACGTTTGCGTTCGATGAACGACGGATAAACGTAGTCGTGGAAGCTTCGGGAAATTCCATCGTCCGCCGAGAAAAATCTACGACAATAAACAGGTTGGTTCGCCAGATATTGTTCGATTTAGATGACTGTTGTCATAAAGGGCAAATGAAGGTCATCTATGAACAAGAATACCTGAAGGTCATCAATGAACAAGAAAACATGAATCAATATTTTGGATTCATTTTGACCAGGAGTATCAAAACCGTCAATTGAGTACTGAATGACTGGTAATTTGGTATGTAATATGTGAATATCCTGTGGAGCGCTATGGTTCTAAGCAGTGAACGTGTCGACGCGAGTCGCTGGACGACATTCATAGAATTTAGACAATCCGGATTTATTTCGGCAAGGCTAGTGATAGATCGCGCGCGTACAAGATAGCACTATCTTATCGAGCGGCGGTGTGCTCGATGAACGGCGGATAAGCGTAGCCGGGGAAGGCTGGCGACCGGTTCGATGGTAAATTTCGTTTGGCCACGGATGGACATTATTCGAAGGGGTCCCCTGGGTCAAAGGTTTCTCGTATGTTGGTGCGTAAGGGCCGGCTGGTGTTTCTTTTCTCGGAAGCGCGGTGCTTCCAATCAAAGACACGTCAAGGATCCTAACAAAGGACGAGCATAATTCATCGCGCGTATTGGTAGCCGATCTGGCTCTGGCCGAACGAAAGGGTGAAGAGAGGCCAGGAGGGAGCAGGAGGGAGCGAAAGAAAAAGAAAGAAAGATGAGGACAGAGGCGGCGAATGAGGTCTGGGTGGAAACGAGCGAGAAACGCGAGATAACAAACCGGAGAGCTCTCTCGCGGCTCTGCCAACCTAGTGAAATATGCACCCATATATCAATGGCGTGCATATCAATTGCCACTACTGCCAACTGGCATGACTCTAAAGCCAGCCAACTACTCGGATGCTGGGGGAACACGTCGTGGAATCGAACACGGTCGAAAAGGAAGAAAAGGGCTGCCAGGTTCTCTCTGCCTATCCCCTATCCCCTATTCCCCCGCTCCGGTAAGCTCGCGCGAACGATCCTTGGCCTGGGACCCCGCGAGCCTGTTATTCGATCGGCCTTTATTAGCCATAAATTCGATATGATACGCGAGGAATATGATAATGGCCGTCAACCCGCGAACCATGCCGAGCCACTGATGCCTCCAGCGCTTTCAACGGATCGATCCCGGGGTTGCAGAAGGTTCACAAACGGGACCCCGGTGCTTTCCAGGGCATGCGAACCACGACCGATCACGTGACCCCCGCATTCGCAAGGTGATCGGTCAATAATTCAATTAATAATATTCGGCTCGGAAACCCTCGGACTTTAAAGTTCGCGAACACAGGGCAGAGAAGGCACTAAACTTCAGGAATTATGTGGACCTTCGCTTCGGTCGCTACGGAAACTGAATATTGTAATTTGTTTATAACTGGTTCTCCAGGCAAAAATCGTTGACATGAATACACTTGGTCCTCGGTACTCCGAGCATTTGTTAATTTTTACTTTGACTTTGTTATTGCAGATATCGATTAATATAATTCGCTAACGTTTTTGAAAGAGAAATGGTCCGTCAGTTTCCGACGAATAATTTCGTTCTTTGTTGCAGGCGTAGACATAATTTGATCTTTCCCGGATGCTTGCGAGTGGAGTCGCCGAGCCGCGTGTTCCAGCTAAAACTGATGAAACGGCCAAGTTTTGCCGGACGTATCGCCGCGCCGGTTAAACCAGGATGGTGCACAATGGCGACCCACATTTTCGGTTTCGAGACGCATGGTACAAAGGTCCAAAGCAATTATTCATTGTTAGGAAAGCTCGAAAGCCGGGGCGATACACGGGAACGCTCGTTAACAGTCATACCGTCGGAAGCAATTGCCCGGGAGTGTCTTCGTCTTAAATCCCTCTGACGGTGTATTTCCACGCGATATTGCCAGTCCGTAGTAGCCCGGGTAAACTGAATTAACGATAATAATTTAACCGGCACGGTCCGGCTTGCAGCGCTGAGAACACGAGCGAGAGAGAGAGAGCGAGAGAGAACGGGGCCGGATTACAAAATTGCAGTAAACGCTTAAGCTGGAGTTTAGTAAACTTTTCGACGGAGAAAGAGGGGAAAAGAGAGAGAGAGAGAGGAATGAAGAGAGAGGAGCTTAATTAGCATCAAGCAAGCTCGAGGAGCAGCCATACTGGAACGGCTTTAAATACATTCATGCGAATTCACGCGGAAAATGGCGCGAGGCAGGGTGGAAACGCAGCATTCAGACCACCAAAGGGTGATCTAGACTCTGGGCCGGTGCTGCTCACGGCTGCAGCCACTCGCTACACTTCAGACCCCCCGGAAACCCCATAATCGACAACGGACAACGACCTGATTGAAGAATAAACGAAGAACGAATTTTCTGTTCCACGCTGCTCGCTGATAACGCTTTAACTACACCGAAGTTCCTGCCATTGGGACCATGTCGGCTTTCATTGCTGCAGTATATTCTCGGAAATGCGAACCCGACGTTGCATTCTTTCTCAGCAATCGAACTTGTACCATTTTTGTTTTACTCTTTACAATAACATATTACACTTCATTTATAACATTTTCAAAGTATACCTATTTCCACACAAATCGAAAGAAGTGAATCTTACTATATTCAGAATTTTCACCTCGATGAACTTGTGATATTTAAGGTGCTAGGTTGACGTTTTGAAAAGAGAGTCACCGAGTATAATAATTCAATAAGTTCAATGACAATAATTCTCTTCTTTGAAAACAGTTTATTCTATTGCAATGGGACATTTGTCATGAAAAAAGGTGGAACGAGGGGATAATTTACATTTTCTATACGACTGTTAAGGGAGTATCCCCAGTACTAATCCAAGTAGCAGACAAATAAGAGGCTGGATCCTATGGCAAGAGCTGATATTTACTACAGTTTTTGCTGGGGCTGTAGCTGTCTTTTTCGCTTTTCTTATTAGCGTTTAATTAGTGTTTAGGGGTAAGTTTAATAACTAGATTCATTTAGTTTAATTTTTACTGAAACTTTTGCTTCTCGCCTCCTCATTAGTTGTTATTTAATTTTCGTTCAGAGGGTAGGTTTAATGGTGGCTGGCGACTCCGCTTCGCCTTTTACGCGGTGCCTTTACTATGCGCCGTCCTCGATACTGTTCCATTACCGATGCAAGTGCATAATAAACACGTTTATTATTATTATCATTATTATTATCCTGATGAAATACGTGCATGAAGTTTCAACGACTGCGTACAAATTGATCCACGTCCATTCCTCCACACAGAAAATTTAGTGCTCCTTTAATTGTATGTACAATTAACTGTGTATGTAAAATGACACAAAACATAAAATTAAGAGTTGCTGTGAATGCAAAACGGAAGAAACGCGGATGAAAATGGAAGACATTTTACACATTAAGCGGGTAATGTACACATTGAGTAATTTACATTATATTGTATTTCAATTACATTTTGTTTCAATAAGATTGTATTTCGATTACACTCAGATTAGCGTAATTAGTTCTCATTCATTTCATTTCAAATTAATTTCCATGATTCGTGTATATAAAACACAATGTAATTCAATTAGAATGTATTTAAATTAGCACAACTATACGTAGAGTGAAGGTTAAAAATACAATAGCAAAAGATGTTACGTGTCCGGTACTAGCTAGAACTCCCCTAATCATTGGTTTTATTCGTTGAACAGTCCCGTGGCCGTAGAGACCAAGCGAAGTGGATTTGTTCTAGCCGGGTCAGGGCTACCTGAAGCTAATGCTACTTTTTACGAAAAGGTAGTTGGCAGTCAGTTTGCTTTGCACGCTCGCCTCGTCGAGACGGCCCCCACCCTCGGAGTGGGCGGGTGGTTCGAACTGCGCGAAATGACTTAATGAACGGTATCTTCTACTCCTGCTCTCTAATCATTCCGGCCACTTACTTCTTGTCGTCAGCCATTTACTTTCGCAACTAGCGTTTCTTGCTCCTCGTCTTAGCTGATCATCGTCGTCTTCCCCCCGTCTCTATTTACTTCGTCTTCTCGACGAGATTCGACAATTACTGAAAATCTTGCCACCTACGCTCCGGATCTAGTTAGGCTAGCGTCGCGTGCACCGATTCCCATCCATTTTTTCCCCCTCGACTAGATTCGGTTTGTAGATAAGCTCTTCGCGATCTCGTGGCGATTGTGTGCTCGCTTGAGGGACAGTCGGCTGTTCTCATTAACGGTCGCCACGTTTTCGATGACGTTCATCGGTATCGTCGGATACCATCGCGATCTCGGCTCGTTACCCTAACCGTGCGCACGATCGGCAGATAATTTCCGAGGAAAATAAGGGTGCGTGGTTCGGTATGCGATGCCTTTTACCCGGAGACTCGTTCGGAAAATTGTCTCGTTAATTTTCCTTGTCTTTGAGCTTCACACAGACTCGCCTCGAGTTTTAGATTACCGATCCTCCTGGAGAGGATGCTTCCCCAGAACGTTTAGTCGATCGATGGTTCTCGTTAGCTGTATCTTTTCCGTAGGCTATGTGACTTCCAAAGTTCTTTTCTTCCTGCTATCTTGGATTAAGATTTATGAGTTTTAGTGCTGAATTATTTTTGCAAACTGTCTTGTGGGGAGTATGGTACGTGGAATATTTGTTTGAAAAAATGTTATTCTCTTCGAAAGGAAAGTCTGATTATTCTCTCTCTAGGTTGTTTCTGCCCGCAACATCTAAAAAGTGATTAAAAAAAGTGACCCAATAATTCTTTTGACGTTGGCTGCGAACCCGCAATGTTTAAAAAGGATAAAAATTGTCGAGCCACTGAACTTGCCTTCTAACCGCCGTAAGTTCAGCCATCTTTATAAAGCACGGGCCCTAGCCAGAAACTTTAAACATCTCATAAATTAATAATTTTTCGAATATCTCACCGCAACGATTTCCCGACGCTGAACGTTCAAAGAACCGCGCACGAAAAGAAAAACATGACGTTTTCTATTGAAAATCATTCACAATTTCATAAATGTCTATAATCATAAAATTCATAGTATTCGTCAAATTTACAATTTCATAAATTTCTATAATCGTATACTGAAAGTTGTTGTTTACAACTATTTTTTATGTGTGAGCCTATATCGAACATTTAAAAAATACGTTTGTTCTCTATAATGGAAATGGAAAATTGATGATTCCTCTGTCCTTATAATTTTTGTATAGAACAGTTTCAATATCCACAATCAGTTCTACACAAATAATAAAATGTTAACAACGCCTTTCCATTAACACTGTTTTTCAAAGTTTGTTCAATTGATCTTTCAGGTTGTTGATTTTCCATCATGTTAATTATACCAACGCATCATGGGTAGCAATTAAAATGATGCGTTTTTGCAAACATGCATTTTATTAATGTCTGTAAATACGCTAAATGTCCGAAGTTCTTGTTTTTGATGTTGCCCGCTCCCACCAACGAAAACATTTACGAATCCAATAACATGATGTACATTTTAAACCAGCGATTTGTACAATTTTTAAATACAAAAAGATCTCAAACACTTCGTTCGGCCTACATTCAACCGGTAAAATTATTGAAATAATATCCACTAGCGTTTGCAAATAAGGTTAGAACCTCTGAAGAATAAATATCGTGCAATTCCAAAGTATCGATCCCGAAGCAGTATGCATACAGTATGTGGTGTCTTCCGCTCTGCCTCGAAAACATGAATATTGAAAATAAATATTGGGTTAAAATAAATATGTCAGTATTATCCAACACAAATATTTAAAGCGATAATGTACTTGTGTCTACCTTCGAACAAATTTAAACAGAACAAGGCAGTCATCAGCAACGAATCCGCCCGATCCATCGGCGGCCCGCCCCCTTATTCGCATACGCTTTCACCAAGCGGAAGCGACCCTTTTCCGCCATTCTCTCTCTCTCTTTCTCTTCGACACTCTCTCTTTGTCTGTCGTTGCTCGACCGTTATCCGGTTCCGTGACCAAACGACGTAAGACACTCCGGCGTTCTCCCCTATCGAGGCTGCAGCTTCTCTGACCTTGATGGCTAATGGTCCCGGCGAAAAGTATAACGCCCCCCCGTGGAACGACCGGGGGCTGAGCTTATGATAAATAGTTTTTATAGTTATTTGCAATTTCCCGTCCTGCGAGCGTTCGTCTTGCGGTTATTAAGACCTCCGGGGCGACCGGTTCTCTTGGTTTTTATCAGAAGATAATAGAGCTGAGAACGAGAATGACGAGGGGAAACGAGCGAAGAGAGAAGAGAGAGGAGAAACAGAGAGAGAGAGATGGAGATGGAGACACACATGAAGATATAAGGGTCTTGGGATATAGAGATATAGGGATCTAGAGAGCAAGGGACCTCAGAGTCTAGGGATATAGGGATATTGGCATTTAGAAAGCTAGAGACCTCGGGATCTAGGAATTTAGGGATATAGGGATTTAGAGATCTGAGGATCTAGAGATCTAGGGATCTAAGGATCTAGGGTTCTACAAATCTAGAGATTAGAGATCTAGAGATCTAGAAATATAGACATATAGAGATCTAGAGATCTAGAGATCTAGAGATCAAGAGATCTAGATATCTAGATATCTAGAGATCTAGAGATCTAGAGGTCTAGAGATTTAGAGATCTAGAGATGTAGACATATAGAGATCTAGAGATCTAGAGATTTAGAGATCTAGAGATGTAGACATATAGAGATCTAGAGATTTAGAGATCTAGAGATGTAGACATATAGAGAGAAATAAATAGAGATAGGGAAAGAGAGGAGAGAGAGTAGAAGATAGAGATAGAGAGAGGAGAGAAAGAGAGAATGGAACTGGGTTACGTGTGTGTTGAAACATGCGACCATTCGAATGCGAAGGGATCGTTAGGAGAGCGGCTCTGGGTTTTTATCACTCTTGCCGCAGGATTTCCTGAGCTGCCGCCGTCGACTCGCGGAAGCAGTCAGCTTTTAACAAGTTAACTGTCTAAGGGCTGATCTCTGGGGGAATGATCTACTGCGAGCCGAATGGTAGAGTACACACGACCGTCGCGTCGCCAGTCGGATATTCGGTCCTCTGTTTTTGCTCGAAGTAAAGCACTCGCTGTCGTGAGAAAAGATTTCTATATCCCCCGGTCGACAGAGTTATTCCCGATTTTATATACAACCGTGATCCATTTTTATCATCCGCCAGCGCTGCATTTAAACAGTCGGAAAATCGCGGATAGAGATCCTGACGTCTATCAAGTTTATCCTAACATGATCCTTGAAAATGGCTGCACAAGAGACAGGCATTTCTCCAACTGTGTGTTTTTACCTCTAATAATACGGAACCTCCATTTTCGAAAACCGTTTTATATGTTGATAATGTTATAGAATAACGTATAATAAGCAATAAAAGTTCGGGAGGCAATGAATAAAATCGTTTATTTCCTCGTGGGATCACACGCTCCCTCGAACAGAAGCAGCTTCGCGGTGAAGTGGTCGAGGCCTCGAGTACGGGAAATTCGAGGCGATTATCTCTAGAATATTGGAATGAAAAGCAACATTCCCGTCGATTGGCAAATTTCAATAATACCGGTGCGCGACAATGGTAACCGTCGATAACATTCACCGTGTCGGGAGGTTACTCTTCCATCACACGCCGCGCCGACCGTATTCGTAACGATGGCGGAGGAACGAGATGGCACGGGAACGGGGGGGTATAGTTCGGCGGATAGGAGCAAAAAAGAAAGGGTTATTTGCTGCGTGTCGGTGGAACGTAGCCGCGGCGATATTAAACCCACATGATTTACAAGCGTGAAATTTGATTCGCTGGCGAGGAAACAACAGGCAATAATCAATTTCGCCGAGCAACAAAAGATACGGCGTTTCATTATAAATTATTGGCAGCCCGTAACCCAAGGCGGACACCGAAGCGGTTTCAAAACCATGCCCTCTCCCGTACACCCGCCGAACATGAATTGTGATATTCGCGATGAAAGGTGCGTGGCCTGTGCGTTCACGCTCACGCACCACCGTTTTCGCCTCGCAGCTCCCGACTCCTCTTTGTGTCGCGAGACTTTTCAGCTTCCGGATCGGCCGAAACTTCGTTCTGGGTCGTTCGAAACCGCCCACGCAACAAACCCAGGCACCGTTGATCCGTCGCCTGTGATTTCCATCGTTTCGAAATTGGACAATGTTTAACCGAAGTCGAATTTCTGCGCTTCGGCCGCTCGCGTGTAACGCGGGTATGCAGTTTTAATTGAAATTGCCGTTTAAAATACGTACCGGTGCACATAAAAATTGCAACGGGCTCAGTTTTTCTCTCTACTCTGCTGCGCGACATGCAATATTCCGCAGCCGGAAAAAAATTCCTTTTTATTTGCGTTGACGGAAATGGCACTTACGTGACCTTGCACTTTGCCGGTACTCTTTACATTGTTGATTTATTGGCTATCGGAATTGTACGAATGGTAGAATCCAGAAAGGATGGTACTATTAAAACTGGTAGAAAATGGTACCACCAGAACACTAATAAATTACTCGATATTCTAAGAATATTAGAACCGGATAATAAACATACCACGAAAACAATAAAACTCACATACAACATAAACAACTTGAAAGTGGTAAAAAATGGTACCACTAGAACACTATTTAATGAATTATTCGATATTCTAAAAATATTAAAAAATATTTCATCAAATACAGCACGAATAACCTGAAACTGGTAAAAAAATATGTATGTATATAATAAATGACTTGAAATTCTGAAAACATTAGAACTGGGTGATAAAAATATCACGAAAACATTCAAAACTTACATACAACACAATTAACCTGAAACCATCGGCAGAAAACAAATCCGTTGTCACAAAATTCTCTCGCTAGAACAATGATTAATTTCTATCGGAACTCGATGAGGGTTGCAGTATTAAACACGGGGTTAATCGAGTATTCCCCATCCGAAGCCCGCATCGTGCAACAACTGCGATCATCAGCTCTGGGAATCAACAATTCACCGAGTCATTCCGTAGACAGTGCATATACTGGAAAAAGGACACGGTTCACAGCTCGAGAGCCTGCGGGACGGTCGGATCGTTGGATCACAATGTAACGGAATGACTTCTAAATCGAGTGAACCTCTAATTCCTGAACACGTGAAAGAGAGAACGATGAACATGAACAGGCAAGTTGTCGAATGATTCGGCGCGTTAAACATCATTTCCCTCTCTCTTTCTCTCGTTCTCAATGAACGGTTGACGATTTTCAACAGCGCTACGGGGCACCGGGTGTCAGGATCACTTTCTACCAATCACCGGCGCGCAGGGGAAGTGCTGACTGGGGCGCTTGATGCGATGAATGCGATCATTGTTGTTCGCCTAACCGCCCCCGCTCGCCTCCCGAGCTCCGTTCACTCGCGAGGTTCATTCGCAGAACTGCAATTTCGCGTTCAGCAAACCTCAATCTGACACCGGAACATATCCCGATGAAAGGGATAATCAAAGAGCCGCGCGGATATTTTTCGCTAGCTGGCGTCTGCTAGGATCAGCCTTGACCCGGTGCTCCTTCCCGGAGGTTCTTTCTCTTTTTCTCTCTGTCTCTGAGAGAAAGATAGAGAGAGAGAAAGCGAGAGAGGAACGGCTATCTCTCTTCCGAGGGCGAATTGGGTCGAACGGAAATCAGATTACCCCGGTCGAAGCGGAAAGCGTCGAGATTCCTCGAACACGCGCTTTTGTCGCGCCGATGACTGTTCCGGTGAATGAAACTCGTTTAAAGTTTCATTTTCGGAGCCGGCGCCCGGTGGTTTTGAAATTCTGATGTTATTAACTTGGAAAGTTAACTGCGCGCGCGCAGGCGCGCACGAGCACACTCCAATTCACCGGCAACAGGATGATTATCGGATGTGAAGGAAAGTTGATGAAACATTACGAAATTCGTTCGAACTGCTGGCTCTGCTGTTAATATTGCATAAGGACCGCGCGCCGCGGGAGCTTGATAGATTAACGCGTTCACCGGCCGGACATCTAAGCTTCAGCTTCCCTGAAAAATAATTACTTTTTTAAGAGCAGCGCTCTGGATTCCTTTCTTTAGCGGGCGGTGCTATACTGTTTTCTCGCTCGTTTTTACTTGGAGACAGTTAATTGTTGATAAACTATGGATCCTTACAAATTTAGTTATAAAAATGTTTTAACACGAAATGACCGGTTCGGGATTTTTTATTTTACAAATATTGGAATAATAAAAATGATTTCATAAGAAATGATTGTATCGATATCTTTAGTAGAGCACGTATTAGCTCTTAGCAGTCCAGGGGTGACTCAGAGTCACCACTAAAAATTGTTGTACCATTATTCAATGGAATTATTGTAGGTCGGAAGAAATGCTCAATTTTGAAGTTAAAGTAACTCCGACTGCAAAGGATTAAATTTAATGGTTTATTTATGACTTTTATCTAGAATGCGTGCAATGAATGTCACAGATACATTATGCACTTTCCCTAACGAAAAAAGAATGTCCCTACTGAAACAGAAACTCGAAAAAGCACGAGATAATGATAACGAGAAAATGAACGTTGAACAGAACATAATTCAGACAGAAATTGTACCAACCAGCTACATTTCAACCGTGTTACATGAAAATATACCTTGTAGAAGTAAAATTAAATACCTGGATAACATAAAATTAATTACATCTCGTTTCCGTTTTATTGAAACGGCTGATGAAGAAAGTGATAGTTTATTTAATATCCACTCCGTCCGACCTGTACATAAATATACAATCTTGCATAAGCATCCGCAACCACGAATCGCGTCATGAAAGGACTGGATATTTTCATACTCAATAATTATTCACGGAAGTTTGTATCTGCAGGAAGACCGAGCTGCTCGTTGGTAATTGATTTGTTTGAAATAGAATTTCCGCGTCTAATTAAGGCTAACCACTGCTTGAAAACACATTTCGCTCATAACTTGAATACGGATATTCCGCATTTATGACAAAACTGGTGAAATGAAATATAAAGCAGTAAAAATTTCAAAAGAGCTGAGGATATTCTTATCATATATGTTTTATAACTCCTTTTTCTCGCAATCTGGTCTATTCATAACTGGACTGCGGATTTTATGCATTTATCACACAAACAAGTTGGTACGATTTAAGACAGTACAAACATTAAAAGAAAAAATTTGAATTTTTTAATCAAATTTGTTCTCAACTTATTAACACTTTAACTACTGGACATTTCTAATTGTCTTTATAAAATTGAAAATCAGCAATTGAGAATTCCTCAATAAATTGTTTAAAAGTGACATTTTAACCCTAATTCAACAAATTTTTAGTATTAATGGAACGTGACAATATGTTCTGGAAATTTTTATTAAAAGAAAATTATTCAGCTTCTTTTGAATATAGTTCTAATAGGCTTCCGGCTGGTAAAACTGTTAAGATTGTTACAGAAGAAAAGAAAGGTCTATGTAGTTACTGTTTCTAGCAACCGATGCCAACAACATCAAATTTACAATTTCATACCAAAAAGAATCGAACAAAAGCCACCAGTCTACAATTCCTGTTTCACAATCTCTCCGGAAACGCGGACATAAAGTACCCCGCGAAATCTTTCGCGTCAATTCGTTTCTCTGCAAAAAGTCCATTAAACTTGACAAAATAAAAGTCATCTCGCAACATTCAGCATTTTCCCCGAAAAAGAACGAAATCGCGGAGTTCGATCGTCAGGGAAAGTTTCATCTTCTGGTTCGTCCGATTCCTCGAGCAATCTCGGCTATCAGCGTCCAAAAACGAGAAGGGATGGAAAATCGAAAAAAAAAGAAAAAAGAAATAAAGCTTCGACGTGTCCCAGTTCCTCGGAATCGGCCCTGTATTTATAATCCGGCGACGATCAGGAATTAATGGAGATCGTCGCCATAGAACGGCAGTGTAATCACGTTTCTCGTTCCGCTCAGAATCGCCGGTGGAAATTGCCGGAGAGTTTCGCCGGGTTTCGCGGAACGGGATGGGGGAGGGGAGGGTTTTCTCCTTGCCCCTGTTGTCGGACCCGACCCCGCCGCCCCTGCTCCACGAAATTAACCACTTTTCGCGGCGACCCGGCGAATTGTTGTTAATTAATTCAGGCAGAAAGCGAGGAATATGGGAATCGGTGTCGGGGCGCGTGCGTTTGTCAACAAAGAGGCCGGCAATTAATTAACCAAAGTGGCTCCGGCGAGAGCGGCGACGGCATTGTTGCAGTCCGCGGCGACCATTGTTGCACGCGGTACAGATATGGGGGCAGGGAGGCAGGTACAGGCACGGGTACAGGTACGAAACCACCTGAAACATGCCGGTGTTTGTCTCCGTTTCCGCGTCCTTGCGCCAATACACTCCGCGACAATACTACAAGATACTTGCAATTGCGCTTTGCAACTGCCAAGTCAATATGTATAGTCCTGCAAAAACTACTCGATGATAGTGCTTGTCAACCCTTATCCGTCGCTCATTTCACGAACTGAATCTGTGAATTTCAAGATTTATTATTCGTTGTTTATCCGTTGTTTTATTTTCAACTGGAAAAATCACTGAAAAAAGAAATGAATGTCTATGCCAATCGATTGTTTCTTGTAAATAGGCAGACAATTTTTATTTTGCGTTAAAAATCCGTAGTCTAGTTACGAAAAAGAATTTGTTTGTCATTACATGCCTTGGAAACTTTCTGAACATACTGAGTATTTGGTGTGCTTATACGTAATACTTAGAAGCCTTTTTTTATTTTTTTAGAGCCTTTACTATTTTATATAGAGGCTTACAGTATTGTCGCGGAGTGTACAAAGTTCCCGTGGTGCATTGTCGCGTCGGGACGCCATCGTCGGGTTCGCCTCTTTCGACGCGGGTTCCCGCGACCATTGTCGCCGGCTGTAAGCATTGTAAACGTCGCTATCAATTACGATTCGCCGATTTATCGGCCACCGGTAAAACGGACGTTTTACGGCGAGCCCGGAGCTCCGGGACCGATTATCGGTACCCATCGGCGATCGTAAACGGCAATTTGTGCCCAATTATCCGCTGCGATCCACCGCTCTCTCTCTCTCTCTCCCTCTCTCTCTCTCTCCCTCTCTCTCTCTCTCTTACTTTCTTTGCGTCCTGGACGCACGCGGACTTTTATTACGCCGATTTACAGGGCCGATCGAGACCTAACCGCGGTCGCTTGCTAACCATCGCGGCGACTGTCTCGTCTCGATGCCACTTTTCCGAATCAGACACGAGATTGACTCTTCCCGGCCTTTAATTACTCATTAACTCCTGTCACGGTCCGGGTTGATTAATTGAAAGGAATTCGTGGGGAATCTACTAAACTTCTTCACATGGCGATCGATTAATAACAATGGGCGATCTTTCGAGAACTCTCGTTTAGATGTCCTCTTCATTAGCAACTTTGCTGTGTTGATTCATTTTTTTCGGGTATATTCCATTAGCTCACGTTGACGGCACTAATTTAACGGCACATTAAACTGCAATTAATAATTTTTTTACAATTTTGCTAACCAGATTGAGGTCCAAGTTTAAAAATCGACGAGTGAATTTCCAAGTCAATTGTTGTGGAATAAATGCAGAAGTTGCAGGTTAAGGTAAAATAAAAAGGTTTAAAATTGTGTGTCAAATTTAGTGAATAAAGACGAGTGAATTTCCGTGTCATTCGTTGCGGAACAAACGCAAAAGTTTCGGATTCAGGTAAAACGAAAGAATGAAAAATCGTGAAATGAAATTCAGAGGATAAAGACGAGCGAATTCCCGAGTCACTTGTTATATGGAATAAATGGGCGCACTTTATTAACGTGTGATAAGAGAGAATTAACATTCCAGCAATTCCAAACGCGAATTCTCTGAAGTTGGACCAGCGCGAGCATCTTCCCTGCGCCATCTTTCTCGGCTAAATTGCAGACCCCACCGCGACAAGATTGTAGAAAACATTACAGCCAACTATCTCGTCGCGGTTCTTCGGTCGTTCGCCAGAAGAACGACTTGTTTTTGTGGGGTCAGCCGAGAAATAAAGTGTGCGCAGATGTTTCAGCCACATAAAGATCGACATGAAGCAGCGTATATCACTGCCGAATGCTATTCAAACTAAGAGACCAGACACGCTAAACGTCGCATAATAGAATCGTTTATGCGAGACAAGCACCTCTCCTAAAATATTGATCAATCTAAATTTCATTCGCGAACAGCAGCTCCTCGTTGCGAACACTCGTATTATATCGTTCACTTCTATTTCTGAGGATGACGAAGCCGCGCTACATTTTTATCAGGATTTAATCCTCGCTCCCCCGAAGATAATTTTAAACTTCGTTTTTTGAATTTTAACCCGAGACAACTTCATCAAAGTTTCAGTGATTAGCGTGCGCTCTCTGGGAGCTGTAAATTGCGCATGAAATTTTAAAAATCAGATTACAAGTGAAACCAACGCTCATTGGATTAAAAGTAATTCTTCCTGGCTTTATAAAACTGCAAGCTTAACGTACGCGACAGGAGTTGTTTCATACTGTAGCACAGTCTTGGTCATGTTAATAAAAAGTCTGTGTTCCGCTGTTGAGGATCTCTCGGTCAATTTTTCAGTAGCAATTACGATCAGTGGGTCACACTTGATGATGTAATTCGGTCGTCTCGTTTGAAATTATTATTTGAAACGCGATCATATAGCACAATTGTCAAGAATTCTATTAATCTTCATTTAGTATCAAAGTTCCGAGAATTATTTCCATTTTTCTGCTATTTTTAATTTGAATATTTATATTCATATTTATATATAGACAAGTCTACTGTTTGAGATAGTATATTTACTAATTCTCGGAAGCCCGATACTTTATCTCCAGAATTGCATCATCTCCGGATGCCCCGATCGTCGTCGCAATGATCCTAAGTAGCAGATTTCGCCACGTGGACGGTCGATTAGCTGAGATTCGTTTCCTCGGAAGTTATGGGAGCTTATTGTTGCCCGGCCAGATAACTCGGAGGCCGATCTATATTTACTTGCGAAGTTCGCTGGATCGGCATTTCTTGTCCAGTGGCTGAGCAGAAAGATAACGAAAGCGCCGCGCGGTTTATCGCTAGCAACTAATCCGTTTTTATTCATGGAAATCGACAGTCGTAAATAGACCGGTACCTGTCCGCTTGTAAATTGCCACGCCAAGGTGCTGGAATGTGCTTTTCACCTAATTAATGCGACTGCTATCGTTGCAATTATTAGAAGGATTATTGGTCTTTAAAAATCGGATTTAAAAATTCGGATTTATTTCACAAAATCCGTGTGTGGATATGCGTGATGAGAATGAGAAAGAAACATAATGAGTGAGAGGCAAAATGTATGAAGTGAATTCGGTTGAACGAGATAAAGAAATGAGTGTGCATGAGGGGGCGTTTTGTTAGGAAAATTCGTCACGTTGGTGTTACATTAATAAATGTGTTTTATTAAATACATGGTTCGTTTATGAACATTGATAAACTACTGCTTAAACAATCCGCAGTCCTATGATGACACTTATAATTTCCCAAATGCAAAATCCTTAATACAAAGACGTCGCTTAGCTATCCCTAGCAAATTAAGTGAATGCCTCAATATTAATAAGAACATGATCCAAGTCAACCTATATATATTTCTAAAATCCACCAATATTTAGAACATCCTGTAATCATGTATACATATAACAACTTCAAATCGATCTCCCCACAATGTACTTATAACTATTTCTAAGTATAAGGATCTAAATTTATAATCCTTGTGGTCGCTAATGACCTTGCTGTTGATGCGACCTGTATAAATAAATAAACACAAAATAAAGATCACCAATATAAATTTTCTTTTATCTTGTGTGAAATTATTGAGGGATAAAGAAGCTCTGATCATTGTGGTCATAAAGTAAATGGCAGTGCAAGGAATTAATCAATTGTCTCGTTGTTCTTCTGCAAAAATTCGAGTTTTCAAAAGTCGATTCTTGTAGAGTCGATTGTGTTGAGTGGTCAGGTGACCACGAAGTAGACGCCATCATGGTGAACCATGGGGGAGGCAAGTGTTGATAAGCGCCAGTCATTCTCGGAGTATTAATATTGCTTCAGCATCGACGTCTTACCTGCCGCCCAGACGCGCGTCAACAGGAATATTTTAGCCGCGACACGTGCAAACGCGCATCTAGATCATCCACCCTATCCGTGAAGAATGACCCCCGATTGATAATTATTCTGTCGCGGAAGTCGCGCTGGTATGCGATGGTCGTCATGGATTTCCATTTTCTTTTGATTAATTAATTTGTAAACTGCGGCCTCGTGTTCCTTCACGAGAGGTCCATTAGATTGAAAGCGAAATAGGCAGGCTCCGCGCGTTTGTTGAGCTCTTCATTTTGTCTAGCTCCCGCGAGCTCATAATCTATACTCGGAACACACGGAATCTGCGGTCCGATAATTAGATTTTTACTTAATTAACAGATTCATGGTCGATGGGGCTTTTTTACTTGAAAATTGAAGTCTACTCTGAAATTGAGTCCGGCTCTGGAAGCGACGGATAGGATTTGTCAATGGCAATCCACTGCGAATTTTGTCCCTGTACGATGCTGGAAATGTTATATTTGACGAGTATTTAGCATAATTATTCCTTTTGTTGACATTAGGAGAATACTTTTCCTGCCAGTCTGTCGAGAAACTTTAACTTAATTCTTATACATGTATGTGTATATAGGTAATGTCATTATTTGTCTAGATTTAAAAATTAATATTTACGCTAATATATTCATTGCATTAAAAGCACAACATTGCGGGCCATTTGTTAAAACAACGTTGTGGATCACGTCGGATCGATCATCGGACTTACTTCGCACGCCGCGCCGTGTGGGAATCGATCCACGCCGTAAACTGGATCTTCCGGAAAACATTAAAGCGAATCGAAGCAACGAGAGATAATTATTATCATTATCTCTAGCATCTTCATTATAGTAGAGGAGAAAAGAAAATGATTACACGAGCAGGTAAAAATAAAATTGAACGAGGTGTACAAGTAAAGAATTTGTGCTGCTGCCAGTATTTTTGTATGATTATATCATTACCTGTTTAAAGAAACTAAAGATGTATTACTTGTTATGTGTGATAGGCTGTTTCAAAATAGAGGTATAAATATTGCCAGACCTCTCTGAAAGAAAGTAAGAAACGATCATTTCAATTTTAATCCTTAAAATATCGTTTACATTATTAAATATGTTGGTATCTAACCAATTACTACACATTTAAGTATTGTATGACGTATTCTATCAATTTCATATATCAAAAATATAAAAAAAAATTATATGCAACGTAATTATTCTAGGTAGTATTCTAGGTCTATTCTAGCAAAAGGCTAACTTATTGTCACTGTTTTCAAATGAAAAATTTTGAATATGTATGGAAATCGAATTTTTTACATCTTTTTGTGTCGACCGAAAGTCGCCAGGCATTAAACTCGCGGTACCATTGCGAGAACAGTGCGATTTGAAAGTTTCGCGGCTAGTTAGGTATTCAGAATGGAGGCCTGTGTTTATAGGAGGCGTTCTTATCCGAAAAGTTTTTTACGCGCGCCTTGAAGCACTCTGTAGAATACCGGGGAAGTATCGCTAACTCTACGGAAACATTTGTATAAATATTTATGAAAGACGAAAAGGATTTTCGTTAGGATTTGTAAAATACTGCGGCTGTGTGCGTGTGTGATTCGATGGGGGGGGGGGGGGGGCGCAGGTGTCGATGCGTCCGCGGATCTAATATCCAAAATATTTTGATATTCAGTGTCTGCTATATAGCTAGATATAGAGACGCTATCGAACGATGTTTCCGTTGTTCGCGGCCGCCGGTGAATTTAGTTTCGCGACGGGACCACGGACGACAGTCGACATATCCACCCGTTGTGAAATCCGGTCGACTGAAAAATTCATATCTGCGCCATTAACCATCCGGAAACTGAATACACGCCGTATTGGCTTTCCCGCGACACATGCTCGTTTTAAGAGCAAAGGAAACGGAATGCTGGAATTTTTATTATATATCAGCATCCGTTTCGCGCGGCAGGTCATCCTACCATTTTATTGTCCGCCAGGTGAATGCGAGATTAAAATCGATGGGATTTCTTCGCGGCCGTAGAATGTGTAATGGCAGCTTGTTAACGTTCCTGCCATTTCACTTCATTCATTGAACGGATGTCTAAATGACCCGTCTTACCAATTTTTACAATTTAACTCTTACAATTTCATTTTTCTCCTTCTCCATTTCCAAAATCCAGATGCAAAACCCACGGTCTACTCATGTTACCTCTATTGATGTTTTAAAATTGTATTCATTCCGAGCGGATAAATTTTGCAGTTAATGCAGGCAATTTTTAATTTTCATTCTAATCCACCGTGTACTTATGATACTTATTTGATGTTTTGACACATTACCAAACGAACCATCTCAAAAATTCCATGAAACCAAAGTAATTGATTTTATAAAATAAATATCAAAAAGTTAAAATTTGTCCTATAAAAATTAATTTTTAAATAGAGACAAACAATTTGTCGATTCTGAGCGGATAAATCTTGCAATTAATGCAGGTAATTTTTATTTTGCATTTATTTTCCACAGTCTACTTATGATACTTTTTTGATATTTCGACAAATTGTCAAACCAACAACCTCAAAAATTGAGAAGTTAAAACTATAAAAATTAATGTCCTATAAAAATTAATTTTTAAACATGGACAAATAATTTCTGTTAAAGTTAAAATTGTATTGATTCCGATAAATCTTGATCCGAGAGTATCGTGACCGATCGCAACGTCCAGCGTTCCATTAAATTGTCGACAACGGCCGACTTGCGAAAGTTGGTGAAACAGGTGCGAGCGTCGTTGCCGGCATCGAACAGCGTCGCGACGCGTCGGTACCAGCGGCAATTCGATTCTCTCGGCGCGGCGCATCCCCTCGAGAGTTTACGAAACGTAGCCTCCCGTGTCCGAAGTTAACGCCGAAGACAGACCGACTTCGCAAACTGAGTTTCCATATTCTTTCGAGGCGCAGTCGCAATTTCTGCGATCCCGGCCGAACGAGACCGTAGTATTGTTTGCAAAACAGACGCGGATGGCTTTTACCGTCGTCGCTGCATTCGTTCCCGAGGCGGCGAGGATGATGTCGGCTACCCTATCCGCCGCGGATAGACTGCGAATGGTATTCATTTATGGCGGACGCTGAAAACCATCGCGAAACCCAACCAATCTATTAACGCTTTACCTGCCGATACGGCTTTCGCAAAACCGGTTTTCGAATTTTTGCAAATACGTATTGCTACATGAGGATTTTTATACAGTTGTCTCACGTCCGAATTTTTCCGATACTAGAATGTGTGTATGTATTGATAAAAATTGGTAATATTTCTATTCTGTTAAAAATATGTGTGAACATTGTAATTTGCATAAACGTCCGCAGTCTACGACAAAATAAAATAGACTCTGTATGCGAAAACTAATAAATGAAAAATAATCAAAATCTGTAGAATTTTTCTGAACAAAATATACTAGAAAATGATAAGATTACATTTCTAACCTTTCTAGCAGCTTTCCGAAATCCTAAACTTTACTTTTCTCGGTTTGTTAAACTAAAAATGAATTTTTAATTTCGTCAACCGTACTGAACCGACGATATAATTGCTAATTTTAATCCAACGTATCCTTTCTTTAAAGCTTTCCCCATGCATGTCATTACATTTTTCCTTGCGTAAAATGCGCTCCATTATCGCGAAGATTCGTGCATTAATTTAACACTTACATGTGTCGCAATCTCGTTACAGATAACAGCACACTAGCTAAATATCTAGCCTAATCCCTAATAAATGTGTTTGCTTCACTCTGTTTAAGCATACAAAATTTCCAGTCTAGTTCCCATATGTATTATTACAGTATTCCATTATACATTCCATTGTAAGTAAGTAGTTTCGTGTAGCAACATCTATTTCACCGTTTCGTCTCCTGGTTCGCGGAAATATGTACCTAAACTTTGCTTATTGTCCAAAATTGCATATAAAATGTAATTTCTGATTTTTTGGAGCAAAAATTTCACATCACAATAAAGTGTACAATTTTTAAATTAAATCAGTCGCTTCAGAATATTCAGAGACAAGGATCACAGTAAACGAAAAATTTTCTTCTAAAAGAATCGCATACTGTCTAACCAATATTTTCAGAATTTCAGATCGACCTTAGATAAACATTTGAGAAGTGTTGTTTTTCTCGCAGAGATCTCATTAAGAGTCCAGTGGATTAGTTATTGGCGCTGAAACTACAATTCGAGCATTAATCAGCCGCAGTTCGTGTAGGCGAACGTGAACAGTAATTTCCTTGCATCGATTAAACGCCGACAGAACTGTTCGAAACGGGAAAGACGTCCGCCGGCGCGCGGCGTCGAGTCCGCTGGTAAACAGGTGGCCACAAACCATCGATTAAAACCGCTTTATCTCGATCGACGTCTCTCGCCAGGCACAATTAAACGTGCCATGTAAATTTGCTCGTGAAACGGGTGGGGATAGCGGAGGGTTCGGGGATTGACGGGAGTTGGAGGTGAAGAAAACGGTCAGATCGACGCGACGTTAAAAAGAAGGCTCGCGCGCGGAAGAAGGGAAAGGGAGCAAGGGATGAAATCGAACGGGAGAGCAGGGACCGTGGCAAGGTATTCTCCCTTTCGATTCCATTTTCCACCCCCTCATCGGAATGGGATCTCGCTAATGTAACTGCCAGCTCCTGGCAACAGTCGGATACGCAGAACCGTCGGACAAAAAGGAAAAAGGAAAAGAACCGGTCCCGGGCGAAGGGGTGGCGGACAACCAAGGGGAAAAAAATGTAATTACAACGGAGAATGATAATGAAGTTTACATTTTAATAACCCGCCGTGTCGCCAGATGGTCTCGAATGCAATATTAATACTGCCCCCCTCCGCGTTCGCAGCTACTGTACCGTGGATGCTGAAGGTCCAGCGGCGCGTGTTACACGTGTGCAGATGTGTGCCCGCTGTCCGTGTGAGGACTTCTGCCTCCTCCGAACGCACACAACTATCTGTACACTGAAGTATATACAGGGTGTCCTACCCAACTCCGACACCCTTAATTATTTTCTCGCTCGAAAACTGGTTCAGAAGTTAATGTACTCCCGGAGGGAAATTAACCCTCGGCGTTAAAAAAAATATACTAACTCCATCATGCTGCATTGCTATACGGAATCATATA
Source organism: Lasioglossum marginatum (assembly GCA_028455795.1). Taxonomy (NCBI): domain Eukaryota; kingdom Metazoa; phylum Arthropoda; class Insecta; order Hymenoptera; family Halictidae; genus Lasioglossum; species Lasioglossum marginatum. The sequence continues at coordinate 5,367,814 of CM052245.1, forward strand.
TCGTATAGCACCTCGTTGAATTCGTCTCGATGCAACATTACGAATGTAAAAATACAGGGTGCCGTTTAAAAAAAATTATTTCAACTCCACTGCTTCGCCCACAGAAAAATCATTTGTATCACGTATAATGCGTCTTTTCATACCGAATCACCGTTTTAATGTAACACCCTGTGCACGGCTTTTTCGACAAAAGTCGTGCAATGTCAAGGGAGATGTATCACAATCTCGGTTATTTGATCTTTAAATAATCTTGCGATCTCCGCCAATACAGGGTGTCTCACCTGAATTCGCCACCCTGTATACACGCATAGATATGTAGAGGAGGAGGAAAGAAGGCGAAGAGAATGCGCCAGGCGTTATTGCGTTTCACAAAGAATGCAGTCCACGGCGTCATAATATATTTGCACCGTGCGGACCGACGACCCCGGGCCGGTTACGCGTCAACGCACCCTCTCTCGCCCTCTCTCTGTCAGCCACTCTGGCCCTCTCTCATCCCTCCGGCGTCGACACGAATCTAATTTATAAGTTACGAGAGAAGGTTCTGTCCCGCGGCCGCCGGACCGCGTCGGGCCGGGCCGGGCCTGGCGATCGTCTCCGTAATATTTTTTCGCGTAGCCGTGCTCGTCGGCCCGCGAACAATCAGCCACCGCTCGGCCTGACGACTTTCAATTTGCAACTGTATCTGCCGCGACGAACGCGCATCACCAACCTGTAACCGGAGACAGATTTACAGACGCATCCGGTACCGGTTACCGATCCTCTCGGCCGAGTCACGCGATCGACGCGTCATCTCTGTGCACCTTCAACCATCTCTTTCTCCATCCCTCTGCAAATCGACTTTTCACGCGGGTTCGAGCGATTCTTGCAACGGGAAGTGCTTTGTCGTCATACGGAAGTAATTACGAATCAGAACCTCGGATAGGCTATCACTCACTTTACCCGCCTAACTTAACTGTTTATATGTGGGGACAAGTATGGAAGCCTAGAACATTTAACAAGAGAATGCAGGATAATGGGAGAAAGGATCAGGATCGAGGATGTAGTAAGCGGGAGGAAAGATAGAAATATCGAAGAGTGGTTGGAGAAATTGAGGAGAAGGAGAGAAAAGAGAGCATAAATATTCCAAAGAACTTACCAAACTTAAAAACAAATATTAGGGAATGGGGAAGGATGTAATAACTAGGTTAGTAATAATTAAGATACTAGAAGAGGGTAGAAATGAGTGAAACAAAGGAAAAGAGTGAGAGAAGGTATGGACCGAATGCGTGAAATAAGATAGGTTTGTACAGTTAGGTTAATGTAAACAAAGTCACATTTCTTAGCTGTAAGGCTGAAATAAAGCAAATACATACATACTTAACTGTTTATATTTTAATCGTAATTCCATACTCGAAGTGTCGGACTACTGAATGCTGACCCTGGAACGTCCCACCAATTTGAAATTATTTAATGAAGTCGCAACTGGAACGTTAACATTTATTTTTAGACTGCGGATCTTTATGCATCTATAGCAAAATTGAGTATATGAAAATCGAAGTTGTTGGAAAATTTTAAAAATTGAAGATGTCAATATAATTTCTCCTCTATTAAGATCATTACAGGAAGAAGTAACATTCAATTTAGTTTCTATTTCATGCAATCGGTGTAAAAAATTTTTATTTTGCATGAAGATCCGCAGTCTATTTATTTTAGTGCATTTTATGAATTTTATGATGCGTAAGAGATCCTCGGGTAGTGTATCACTCATTTTACCCGTGTAAGTTAACATGTTTTCTATCTAATTCCGACCAATTGCAATTTTCTCAAAATTTCTTTCTCGCATGATGTGGCAAAGTAATTGTTCTATCTTCTCAAAAAGTATCCAGTCGCATGTTCCAATATTTAAAAAGTTATTAGTCTTTGTAAGAGTGTCCGAATATTAACGCGGGCCACTGTAACAGCTACAGTGACCGGAATTAATATTCGGACGCTCTAAAAAAGACGATAACTTTTTTAATATTGTACTATACGATTTGAACTTTTTTGGGAAGCTAGAGCAATTAGTTTACTACAGAAATTGAAAAGAAATTTTTTCAGAAATTGCAATAGATCGGAATTGTAGAAAAAAAGTTGCATTTTACAATTTTTTTATGTGGACCTATATTGAAAATCTAAAAAATATGTTTTGTAGATCTGTGTCAATTATATTCATTATGGCATTGAAAGATGCACGAATCCTTAGATTTATTGCAGTTAGAGGCCGAAAATCGTGAAAATCTGCAATTTTTACCATCTTTAAACATTTGTAGCTCATTGCAACGTCGACCGATTTTGACGAAATTTTTAGAATATGTTTAATTCACATAGATCTACAAAACGTATTTTTAAAATTTTCTATATAGGCCTACATAAAAAAATTGTAAAATGCAACTTTTAGTTTTTAGTCAACAATTCCGATCAATTGCAATTTTTGAAAATATTTGTTTTCACATCCTGTAGTAAACTAATTGCTCTAGTTTTCCAAAAAGGTTCAAATCGTATACATAGTACAATATCAAAAAAGTTATCGTCTTTTTTAGAGCGTCCGAATATTAGTTCCGACCACTGTAAATGCTGACAGAGGTATATACAGTAGAGCATTTGCCACGATCAAATTAGCCGATTTCCTTGATTTGTCGACCCGGATAAACGCGGTATCGAAACGCGTCGACGGGAAGTCGATGAAGCGAGGAGAGGGGTTGGGTGGAGGTAGAGGGAAAATCGCGCGGCATGACTTATACCGGTGGCCTTTATTATGCTCAGGTATTCCGTGTGACATTAGTTAACAAGCGGCTCGCGGGTAATCTTGCGCAAGCCGCAATTAGAGTCTCGATAACGGGGCCGATAAGCCGCGGCGATAGATCGATCGTGATTTCTGCACTTGCATGTCTCCGGCGGGGCTTATTCGTATTTACAGCGGTGCTCGTTCATTGTCGAGAACAATGGGACCGGTTTGCGACGGACGAGAAAAGGGGACGGTACCCGGGCGACACTTTGCGGTTCGCTGGAAATTAACGAAACTGGCGACTGCACAAGAGAAAGATACATTATACATATGTATACATACATACGCTATAGTCACCAGTCACGCCGATTGCGATCTGGAAAAAATAGTTTCTGCCTAACCGAGGAACAAATTGCGTTCGGTTCTTCGGTCGCATTTGGCTCGCGAGCGAAATGGGTGAACACGCTCGACGTCTAATCTTTCGGTACTAATGGCCTAAATGGTACGGCCTGACCGGTTATCGACTAAGAAACAATTACGTACCGTTACCTCGACTGATTTATAAGCGGAATTCCTATCTTGTTAATAGCGAGAACAATGTTAAAATATCGGTGCCACCGAGATTTATAGCTCTCGAACACCTCTCAACTCGTAAGAGCGACCCCGTTATAAAAAGTTATAAAAGTTATAAAAAGGAACCAATTGTGGTAACAGTATTTTTATTGTATGCTATGTCGTTTTAACTCGTCGACTGTCATGTCGGTCACATATAAGCTACACTGTCTCTTAATCAGATTTATAGAGAGAAGAAATTCGACATATCGGGGATGCGGAGATTTATAGCTCGAACATCTCTGATTTCGTAAAAGCAATCCGAAAATAGAAAGAAACCGACAAAAAGCAGAAACGATCGTGGTGACAGAATTTTTATTTCATTGCCAGAAGAATTTGTGCAGCAGGTACACTCGATTTCGTACGGATAAATTGGATAATATTCGAAATCAGATGAAATATCTGAATTCTAGAGTCAAAATAGTCTCCAATCCCAAGGGGTAAATTATTTTGATTTTGTGGGACTATGTAGAGGGTTGCTATTTGACAGTGAACATCACTGTGAACATCGTCAAGGACCAATCACATGGCTCGATGGACGTGTCCAGCGTCCAACATGCCCATTACATTCTCAGTCTCAACAGATCAAACTATATTATTCTGGATGATAAAATTAGAAAGTCGACAACGTTTGCACCAGTTTTGAAATCATTTTGAATTACTGGGGCTTTATTCTAGACAAAAGTTCAGTCAACACGCGCGCGCCAGTGACCGTAATAAGTTAGAACATCCATAGGAAGCTGCGAACCCCATTATTCTCGGTTTACCAGCGAATAAAAATCAAATAATTTTTTATTCCTCTCGAGCCGTAAATTCTTATGCGTCCGTTGATCGGAATAACGTAGGAGCTTTAATAAATATCGATGCTTTGTCCTCGAGTCTCGCATTAGGATAGCACAGTGCCGGACGAAAAAAATGATAATATTTATATCAACTCCGAACACATAAAATTTAATAATAATAACAACGGTCAGTTCCTAAATAACATAAATGGTTTCTCGTGACTGTTCTTTCGACGTACTGCGTTTTGATTGTGTTGACGTTCACTAAACGGTTTACGCCAATCTGCCACTTGGATGTTCAGGAACATCTCAAAACAAAACTGCGAATACATTAGAAGAATTTTTTTAAATTATTGGAAGTAGGAGAAAAAAATAGGGGTATAATAAGAAAACCAAGAAAGATTAAAAACTCAAGACGCGTTATTTTATGCGACTAGCCTATTCCCACGTGCCGAAGTTTGTTTTTCCAATTCCCATGCACTATAATATTCGTATAACTCGAAGTTTGACGAACAAAGCGGGCGTTATCTCTAGCGGGTTTGATTAACCAGCGACACACGCTAATCACTGGATCACGGTTGATTATCGTTTCAACTTTCGGAGAGGGGACCCGGCGCGACAGACGTCTAAAGTGCAACGTGGCCTGTGTGTGTGTTTGCGCTCCGATAAAGGAGAGTGCGACAACAAAAAGGGGCCAGAGAGATACAGTTCGGTGATTCGAGTGACGTCGGGAGAACACCTTTATAAGAGGCGTTTTACACCGGGGCAGTAAAGATAAGCCGGAAACCTCGGTCGATGATGTATGCCTGAGAAATGTGCGCGGAGGAATTAAGATTTACTGCGTCGTATAACCATTGCGAGACGAGGAGAGGGCCTCGAAGAACGAGCACAGGGGTCAGGACAATTTTAAGGAGATCCGTTTCGACTTCGGCAAAGCACAATGAAAGCTCGTTGCTCGGCGCGCGCGAGCCGGCCGTAAATAAATATCGGGTGAGGCGAAAAGAGTTACACAGTCGGCTGGAAACGTTTTATTTACTCTGTGGCCAGCGAGTTGCAAACGCGACTCGATTTACGAGCCTCCGCGTCGATAATTCCTCGACCACTGCGCTTTGACGAGCTCTAAGGACTTTCGCATTGTCGGACCGACGCGACGCACGGTCGGCCCACCTCGGGATTTACCAGCTCAGGAGCAACATATAAGTTACCTCTTTTCAAAGTCTCAAAGAAACGACAGATGTCTACATATTTTTTCAATTGTGTTAGCTGTCACGGCTGAACGCGAAGTAAAATATTCAATTGAAGAACGGAGATGCTATATGTTCAAGCAGTGGATGGAATTATCAATGTTTATAAACGAACGATGTACCAAACTAGTTAATTTAGCTTTTTTGATAAATTTTTCTTGTATAAAATATACAAAATTAAAATTTAGTGCATAATTCTTTGCTCAGATCAATATTCATAAACGACGCCACAAATGTACCGGTTTTGGAGATGTTAGAGCAAGGCAGTCTCAATAGCTGTGCGCTCTAAGCGTCAGAGTTACCGTTCCGACCGTCCCGGGTTCGAATCCCGAAGACTCCGCCTCACTCGCATTTCGCCACAGTTTTCTCTGACATCGTTGTTGCATCTAACTTCTGTGTCGTTATATTGCTGTGGAGAGTAAGACTTACGCCTTTCTGTGATTCTGTTGATTCCGCAACAGAAATGCAGGATGGTACCAGTTACAAATTTTTTTTTTAGCACTAATCCTACCGAGCACTAAAAGCGATTAAAATGTTTTAGCTTACAAAAATGACAAGGCTCTATTTATTTCGGTTTTGTGCAATGTTTATTACAATATGTGCTTGGATTAAGAAATTTATCGAATCAATTTGCATGTAAGCAACTTTATAATTTCAATAATTGTGAGATGAAGAATATAATGCACACTCATTTCTGTATTTCGCGCGTTCAATCAGTTCACTTTATACATTTTGCCTCTCACTCATTATGTTTCGTTCTCATTCTCACCACACATATCCATACACTATATTCATCCATCAAATGGTACATTGCTTTCCCTGACTACGATCTGCCACACTATATTGTTTGGCCCATGATTAACGAAAGAAAAATATTTTTCGAGGAATGGTGATTACTTTTATCTGAAGTTTGACTATCTGTTCGATCGGATTCCAAATGAATAAATTGCACAGATAAACCTTTTAAAAATCATCGATCCTATGCATTTAGCGGAAACTCTTCATGCTGGTGAAAAACGTTTGAAGAACCGGAGGGAGGGAGCGCGCGGTGAAATCGCGGAACTCATGATTTCTGCACTGAAATATCGTTCAATTGTTAGCCCATCGATTCTCAAATTAATCAAACGGGAAGACAAATACGATTTTCGTTCCTCATTTCCATCGAGCAGGAACGTCAACATTCTAGCTCTCGTGGAAAGGATATGAAAAACTAGATCGCGGTGGAAAATCGTGGAATTCATAATTTCCATTAATGAGACATTGTTCGCTACCCCCATCGATTCTCGAATGATTAAACCAGAGAGAAACAGGCTCTATTCTTCGCGTTCTGTTCTCGAGCAGTCTGATTGCCCAAAGCCCGTTCTACAATAAATTATGAAATTTCCTGTCAAAGAGATATGCTTGATCTTTTAGAATCCAAATATCCAGGGTTCCCTCAGAGAAGAAAGATTCCGACGCTCCGGGTCAAAGTACACCCGGCCACCGCTGTCGAAGGGTACGAAGGAGATTCGCATTTCAGTCCTAAGAAACAGAGGGGAAACTTCCTGTACCTAGCGCGGAAGGATCGAAAAACCGGACCGAAGTTGTCGGCGCGTGGCTTTGAATTTCGAGGTTTCGAAGGGTTTTTATTTCGGAGAAACAAATGATTTTGTTGAAAGAAAATAGGAAAATTGAATTCTAGCCACAAAAAGCAGGCTCCTGGACCACTGTACGGCGGATGTTGAAAAACAAGAGCGATCGCTGCGATAATAATCGAGGCGGCGCGGCGGAAAATCGGTGAACGGGGCGGGACCGTAAGCGTGCCAAGGTGATTCTCATTCCGGCCGCGTTCGGCGTTCGGCGTGTATGCGTCAGAGAGACGGAATGGAAATCCACGGTCCGGTATCAGAGGAAACCGAGTAAGAGGCCACGGGGATCGTGTCACACGGCTCGATCGTTAAACGCGTGCAGCGAGAAGGGGTTGGTGCAGGGGCGGGGGTAAAGCGTTTACAGCGCCGTGTTTCACCGGGCAGCAATGCGAAACAGTTACACAATTATCGAAAAACCATTACGTCGACATTGGCCGGTAACGGTGTGCACACACGCGACTGTAATAACGCGTCCGTGTGTGTGTGTGCGTTTGTGTGGTTGCGCGTTAGGCTCGCGATCCACCCTTTCGTTTCTCCGGTAAGCAGACGAACCCGTGATTTATAACTCCGACTCCTCGTAAATATACAAGCGACAATATATCTTTCGGACTTGTCCGTGAGAGGGCAAGCGCGCTTTTCGAACGAGAGTTCCTTTTCCTTTCCCTTTGCTCTTTCGCCCTCGCTCCTCTTCCTTTGCTCCTCGATCTCTCTCCCCCGTTTCGATCTTTTTCTCTTTCTACATCGTCTCGTTATTTCCGTCTCGCTTCCTTCGCCTGTCCACCCCCTTTTTCCGCCCGCGATTCTTTCGCTTCGTTCGATCGCGGAATGACTTACACGGCGGAACGCCCGGAACGCGGACCGGTCCGATCGATTTTACGATCATCGTAAAATAAATCAATAGACCGGACTAGAGGCTACGGACGAGCCCCGTCGAAACGACGGTTACACTTTCTTCCTTTTTGCTTTGCTCGAGTTTTAGAGCTCGCTTAGAACCAGCCTTTTTTCATCGGTTAATGGCAGAGTCTCGTTTATTAAGCTTGAAAAGCCGATTTTTCTTGTCTGACCAGCAGAAGCGCATAATAGAGATCATGTCCTTGAAGTATCGCGCAGAAATTCGAAGTATATATATAGTTATATTAATTCTTTACTTATATGAAGATCTTCAGATGAATATAAAAGGATTAATTAATTAATAGACAGAATTGTGTTAATAAATTTTTCAGACCTGTTTGAAATGAATGTAAATGATAATAAGGTAATTTGAGAGCTACGATTTCGTCCTCAATTGTTATTTAATTAGCTCCTTGTCGCTGAGCATAGGTATCAGAAAATCAATGAATAGATTAATAGAAATCTGAATAAAGTACTATTAATTATTAGAGTACTAGAATATTTTGTTCATTTAGTAATTTTTTTCTTTTGGAGGTTCGGTAATTGTTCAAATAAATTTCCAAAAATCATTTTACTCATTGTCGGACTTAAAAAAGGTGCCCAATGCAGAAAACATGCTGTAAATTTTTGAAGAAAAGAAAAATTGACACATGCACAAACACTAGGTATATGCTATCAAAATATTTGGCCATGCAAAGAAAATTCATTGGCACAGTTCAGTCTTCCAAGGACCCTACGATTTTTCAGCTTTCGAGAGTCAATCGATTGAAAACAATCGCAATATATGATTCATTCGCGTTCACTTGGTAAGCGATTAGTAATCCATAGATTGCAATTCATCGGAAAATTTAGGAACCGAGGAATTCGATACGCGATCGCCTTAAAATTTCATCAACCCCAAATCCATCCTATCACGATGGAAACTTTTCTGTAGTAAATATTAGCCGCAACTAATCGATGCATTTACGACGTATTTCACGATTTAAAACATCAATACAATGTTCAATGTTCAGCTGAGAATTTTAAAAAGTGGATTAGTGAAAAACTTGCAAAACACTGAGGAATCTTGGACAGTGGGGGTTAAAACTAAAAATGTTGTTCTTCGATTGCAACAAATTCAATGGAAATGGAAACGCATTTCCCCCATTAACAATTTTGATAGATTCAAGATAATATTTTTATACTCTGATTTCCGGAAGCTCAAGTCCACTCTACCACGAAGGAAAATTCGCTGTCGTAAATATTAGCCGCGTTTTTCGCGGGCAGCGTACACACGCATCATGGAGAACAAAAGCCACTGTTGACGCAGCAGAAGTCGTACATGTTTTATCTCGTCCGGTGTGCAATCTCCGCTTCTTCTTGTTCCACGGAAAGATATGATTTTTCCAAGTCCCGGGGTCCGGTTCAAGGATTGTCCTGTCGTGAGAAGCATCAGCCGTATTTGCTGACGCCATCTTTCTCTGAATCTCGGGATCGGAATCAAATCGGCGCGGCGCGGCGCACAGTGCGGCCGATCGCCGATCTAGCTGTTCAAAATTCAGAAAACCAGTGCGACCAAGACACTGTTTACGCGACAGAACAAGTACGGTTTTTCACTCCCCCCCCCAATAACTTTATTATTACAAAAGAAAATATAATTATAAAAGGAGGAAAAACCAGAAATTACGGTCATTACATGTTCTTTGACATAGAAATTGAAAAATTTCTCATTATCAAATTATGGACGTATATGGATATGAAACTGGTAAAATCTAATAACGAAATAATCCATAAAGGATGAGCAACCATGTTTTTGAGGTTATGATAGGTTCTTAGCAAGTTACACATTTCTAAAATTTGAAAAGGACTGTAATTATCAAAGAAATTACTCCACTAAATAAAATAATGGATGGTAATATAATATAATACTTGCGTTCCTTTATGTACTCCATAGCTGGTGAGAAAGGTTTTATTACTCAACGTTTAAGAGAGCACTACCAAAAGTAAAGAGATCACTAATAGTCTGATACTGACCGGGAGGATTAGCAGGTGCTTCATTGTTTACTTAAAACCAGTTCAAGGTCCCTTTAGCCAAATATTTGTTATGTTTCGAGCTCTCAAACATATAATTAAACGCCACACAAGGGTTGGGAGGCAAAGTCCAATTGTCATTTTGGGATTTTTGAACAGCTAGATTGGCGATCGGCCGCACTGTGCGGCGCGGCGCGGCGGCGGTGGCGGTGCGGCGGGTTCCCTGATCACCGAAGCAATCGTTTCGTTGGAAATTTGCATCGACCGGCACGCGAAATCGCGGGCTCCTTGACTATTCGTGACAGAATGTTAAGTGGAAACTCGTAACTTTAATCATTTTCGCAAACAACGGGGCTAAATGCCACGCTAAGTGCGCATAATCAAGTTTCCCGGGGCTTATAAGTTCATTTAAACTTATTACATCCCGTCACATTATCAAATTGGATTCAGCTTGTTCGCGAACGCAGAGCTACGACTGCGTCTCGCTGATTTATTCCTGCCTTTTTAAACAATTTCCACCGACCCGGTTTATTATGTTTTCATAGACTAATTTGGAAAGCTGGAATTAAATAGGAACTTACTTCGTTCGTTAAGAGGTCCATCAAGTTAAGAAGAAAGTGGAAACTTCGTTACACGTAACTGGAATTTTATCCCCTCTCTCCCTCTCTCTCTCTCTCTTTTTCTGCGTTGTAATAATTCTGAATAAATGCTAAATGCTGAAAATCTACAGCTCGAGCCAGGAATTTCGCTACAGTTCGCGATCGGGAACTATTTCAAGTCGACGAGCTCTCCTTTTAGATTCGTAATCGTCCTCGAGCAAACAAAAAGGATAAATAGCGGGAAATATTAAAAATATTTCAGTGGCATCTTCAAAAAATTCAGTGGTTCCTTCACTGACAGTATATTTAACACTGAACCTACCAAGCACTAAAATTACTAAAATGTTTTATCTTACAAAATTGACAAGACTGTATTTACTTGGATTGTATACAATTTTTATCATAGTATTGACACATTTCCCATGGAAGTAGTTGTACAATTTTAATAGTTGTAAAACAAAAAATATGAAACCGGTCATTTAACCGGCAGTGGTAGGTTTACTGTTAACAAAGTGCTAAAATCTCCGAAAATTTCAATTCGTTCACTCAGACCGTCGAGGATGTATCGTACTCTTCCAGCATTCACAATGACGCGGCAGGCCGGCGATATTAAGAATCTTTCGGAGCAGATTGTCGAGCAGCAGCAACCTGTCGTCCCGTTCCCCGAAATCTGTCCTTAATAACAAGTTTCCCGGGGGACACCTGAGCAACTTTCTCCCCTCGTCGCTCGATGGGGTGTCTGATAAGAGGGAAGACAGCTAGGGGACGAGCCAGGCATTTGATTCGGCATCGATCAGCCCCGATAATCGCGTCAGTGTTCTTCGGGCGCGCCGACAGGAATCGCTGGATCGACGAAAATGGAAATCCGTGTGCGCGGAAACGTGGAATCTTGCGCGTGTCGGAAGTTCGCGAGTTAAAGGAACAGCCGGCCAGCAATATCGCTCCGAGCTGCCAGCTACAGCCGAGCCCTGACTCAGACGTTTCGTTGATTCGATTCTGTGTATTCGCGTCGAATTAGTCGGGGATTCCCTTCCCCAGGTCCCTAAACCGCGCGAAAGATTGGATCCGGACGATGTTAACGATTGGATCGCCTCCCTTGATTTAATTAGCTCCCGGAAATTGGCCCGTCTCGAATTTTTATGTCGCCCGTCATTGATCACTACCGGCTCCGGATAGTCACGGAATCTTCTACTTCGCTCCGCTTCACTGGTTGATGGTGTACACCTCGTTGCGTGATCATCGCTATCCCCACCAACCATTTTCAGAAATCGTTAATCGTGTCTAGAGTTGATTGCCGCGTTCTTGAAAGTTCATCCTTTCCCTACTATTTAACATTGTATAACACAATTTGTTACCAGAATTTATATTTAAATAACTGAGAGAGAAAAGTATAAGAATCAATGGACAATTTAGTGAATTTTTGATAGTACAGCGATGGCCACCGCGATAATTCAACCGGAAGGGTAGCTGAGAGCGACGGATGCGTTTGCAGTCTCAATTTTGTGCAGCTATCGATGCTGCATTGTATCAGGCAGTCTTCGGTGAATCGATTGACGGGACGAAGACTCGATCTGACGAGGATTAGTATTCTGACGGTGTCGCTTTCAGGCAGCGTGACTGAAACAAGGGAGTCAGCTCTCGTGTCACTCGCAGAGTCGCGAGTGTTTTTGCGCGAATCGATGAGCCACGGGCAATTAGAGTCACGGGTAATTGGTCCGGTCCGTTGCTAGGGGCGTACCAGTTCGTTGGCTTGAATGACTGCTTCTTCTTTCATTCTCGCCAATTTGTTGTGGCTTTTGAATGTTGCACTTGCAATTAGACACGCCGCGGCAACCGTGTAAAGTGTGAACTGCTCGACAATGTACGGCACGTAACGCGAACGAGTTCTGTAAGAGATTTTTGATCGTTCTAGAAGTTATATTTAGACTGCGGATTTTATGCGTTTATCACGAAAATGGTGCAGATGCAATTTAAAACAGTAAATGGATTAAAATTATTACAGGAAGTTGAAATTATTACGGGAAGAATGACCGTTTCATTTGACTTGACTCTCCGAGAAAGAAAAACGAGACGAGAAATAATGAAAAGGATTGATTCAAGGTCCGAATAAATTTGCATCCCGGTCAATGGAGTCTGGCGGGGAAAGCAGCGTCGTTCTAAGGATAAGATATGAATTCCTTGGGTGACGGAGATCAAATGCCCTTCGGGATCGGGCTGTCGCGGTTCAGAGTGTTCGTCAGATAAGAAACTATCGCTTTTAAGTTGACCGTGCTTTCGCGCGGTATTGGTTGCCGGGACGAAGTTGTTGAATTCCGGCGGAAAAAGCTGGTCCGGGGTCTTGTGTCCTTTTATGAAAACCGATATACTCTCGGGGGAGCCTCGATATACCCATTCTCGGCGGCATCTCCGCTCATAATTTCGTGGGTAATATCGCAGGGAACCGCGGGGCCACTGAATTTGGAAACTTCCGAACTCTCGGTTGAACTTTGCCGGTTCGGACCGGGGCCGGGGTCGGGACGCCGCGCGGGGTTTCTCTCTGGCTACAAACACCCTTTCGAGTGTTTTTAAAGAGTTTCAACCTGGAACCGTTCCGATAAAAGTTCCCGGCCAAGTTGTGGCTGGGTAGAACCGGAATTTGCAACGGAACACGTTACAAATTGCTTGAGGATTACCATTCGACCGTCCCAGGTTCGAATCCCGATGATTTCGAATTTTGTTCTTGTCGCTTCATTCGAATCTCCACTTCCTGTACCCTGACCTTCGTGCTTATTATCGCAATTAGTATAACATCTTTCCCTTGCGATGCATTCTATTTTCCTCTAGGGCAAAGTGGGGTTAGAATGACTAGCTGAATTAATGTGCACAATAAAAATTCAGAGGAGTCTTTTAAGAAAGCAAAGAACATGGTTCAGCAAGAGGAAGCTTGGGCAATAATGAAATATTAACGAGCATGTCTAACATTATGAAACATGCACGTTAGGAAAGAAACTTCCAGGACAACCTAATATAATAGTATTAGTGAAGTATATACACTGTGCCCGACAATGAAGCATTTGTGACTTAGGCGTGAGTGTTGAGGGGTTGAAAAATGATGACTTGTTATATCAATTGTGTTTGTCACGTTGGTTGAACTTTGCTGGTTCGGTCCGGAGTCGGGTCGGCGCGGCGTGGAGGGTTACGAACACCCTTCCGAGTGTTTTTAAAGAGTTTCAAGCTGGAACCGTTTCGCCAAAAGTTCCCGGCCAAGTTGCAGCCGGGTAGAACCGGAATTTGCAACGGAATACGTTACAAATTGCGCGCCGTTTCAGGACGTCGTCAATTTTATTATTGAATTTTCGCTCCCCGGCCGTTCGAACATCCCCCGCGCGTTGTTGCGTTTCCCGGCTGCGAACATTTCCGCGAGAATCCCGTTGGAATCGCGAAAGGAATTTCGAACGTTTCACCTATTTCCGAATCGTTTTTGCTAACGGGGACCTCAGCGCCGGACGATTTAAAGGAGACCGTCCGGAAACGTGAATGGGACTCGCCGCACCGGTGGAAATTGCTGCAGAACTATTCGGGCATTGCAGAAAAATTTTAATAAATCCCCTGTAACAGATGAGAAATTCTCATTCATCGGCGAACGCTTTTCAGGGAACGCGCACGCGCTTTCAAATGAATGTCAAACTGAAAAAGATAAAACTAGTTTGTTACCGGTAAATAAAGTCAACCAGTTTTTCTATATTATTTTCCCGCGTCCGCCACAAAGAATTATTCCGCTACGATTTATGCCACTCGTCGGCTTTCGATCCGTCATTTTTGAAACGGCGCACGCCATTGTTCGAAATTCAGAGAAAAGTGATAATCGCTGGGTTATAAAAATTTTGTAGAAAAATCACTGAAAATTCTGGAGTATTGTTTCATGCTTGAAATTAGACTGAAATTTTTGGAGTGGGTGTAACAATGTGGTAAAATCGTATAAAAAATGTTTCAAGATAATGCATACAATACGTTGCCATTATTTGCATTTGACAATATTTTTCTGTTTCATTTTCATTTCGAAATAGACCTTGTTTAAAGAAAAACGCTACTATGTACTGCGGTGTTCAAACAATCGATAATTCTGTTTGCAGTACATCTGTTAAATTTATTACAGAAACAATGACTTCTTGATTGAAAAAAATAAAGTAACTATGAAGACTGCTAAGGCAAACAACGGAAGCAAACATGCTGTAAAAGTCCGCGGTTCGTCCCAAGTCAATAACTTCGAGTAGTTCAATTTCACATACATCCTCGAGCATGTCGTGCAGTATTAATCACACTGTTTCATAGTACTGTTTCTTGTAGTATAACGCGAGAATAGAATTGCCCACGAATGAGGAGCGATAAATCATAGACCGCAATGCGTATGCCGTGGTTTTATGTCCTTATGATAAACATGATTGCTCAACACCTGCTGTAGTAAAATGTGTAACGAAGTTTAATGAATTTTCATTTTATCGGGATCTTAATGGGGCTTGCAATAAATCAGAGAAACACATTTTTGATTACACTCCGTGTAGAATTCTATCGCAATGAGAAATATGCCCGATTAAAAGAATTTCTCATTGGCATTCAGCAAATTAACTGAATTGCATAATTATGTATTGTAATATATTTTAATATATTTTAATTACGTATTAAACACATTTTTATCTTGCATTCAAATCCAGTCTACTTATATTTTAACACTAAACCTGTCGGTCAACACTGACCACTGTCGGTCAAATGACCGGTTTTATATTTTTAATTTTACAGTTGTTGAAATTATGAAGTTGCTTACATGAAAATTGATTCGATACATTTTTTCTCCACGCACATATGTGCTTATAATTATGAGAGTGGTCTAAGTCGAAATTTTAAGAAAATGAGCTTGTCAGTTATTTCACATCACATTATTAATTATTTTAAACTAAATCAATTCTATGTAATTTTTACGATATTATTGTTTTTTCAATATAATATGGAATTCATTTAGTGATAAAATCTTTTTCTTTTAAATATCTCGGAACAAGATATAAACGGCTTAGACCACTTTCATAATTATAGGTACATATTGTGATAAAAATTACGTAAAATCTAAATAAATAGAGCCTTGCTCGGTAGGTTTATTGTTAAAACCTCTAGATTATCTCCGTTTCTGGAAAAATTTCGTTCATTTCGGTAATATTTGCGAATATTAAATAAGATATTTATCGCGAGTGTCCGACGAGAGGCATTCACGCGAATTGTAAGTTGCCAGTTGAAATAAGGGCGCGTGCAACTGGGGTAAAAGAAGCGTTGAAAAATTCTCGGTGCGACGGAGGTGGCGTTGAATAAATTATTGTTTCTGGCCGGCGTGTAACAGTGGTAACATTATTCTGGGACGAGATTAACGGCTCCAGCTGAATGGGAGCGAAAAATACGATGATTTCCAAGTCACCCTTTCCTCGCTCTGTACGAAAATTCACTTTCAGTGGCGGCGATGCTGAACTTTTCTAACGCTTTTTACGCGGTCTGTACAGGCACTATCAGCGCTAACGGCGAGTTATGAATACAGAGCTAGGTTTCTAAGTGCATTAAATATGCAGCTCTGATAACAGCAAAAGAGATTAAAGGCATAGGTGATGGTGTGTGTGTGTTGGCGGGCGCGTTTTACGAGTCGACACTAACGACTTAAAATGAAGCAAAATACAGTAAGTCCGTACAGGAATAACAACCTCCACGAGGCTCCGGCAATATTGTCTTTTACTACCACCGCGGCCGCCATTAAGCAAGCCACTGTTCATACTATACACGTTTACATCGACGTTCGCTTTACATCATTGAGTGATAGAGGATACGCCGCGTTCAATTTTTCAACCGGATTTGCATAAAACGATTGCCCCTCGCCAACGTGTTCCCCGTTATCACACACACGTTTAATTCTCCAATATAGCTTATTGAAAAATTTATAATTTCAATTCCTGTGCTGTCCGATACGGTTTGTTAGTTTTTAGAGACCTGTTTGTTTGGATGTGTCTGGAAAATTTGGGATTCGGTTTTAAATACTCCAAATAATTATTTTATTGAAAACGTTAACATTTCGACTGGAAATCGTATTCGACCGAAGCAGAATATAATAAAACTAATAAATCAGGTTAAACTTTGACATGCAAATCTATGAACGCTTTCTATTGGGTTATTCTACGTGGCAGTATACGGACTGACTGATGAACATGGTTATATTATGTTTTTTCGAAATCATATTTCCTGAAGAAAAAATCGGAAATAAAAAATATGTTGTTTAGTTTGTTTAATGTAGAATGTATTCTATTTATATACTACTATGTATTCTACTATATAATATCTACTATATAATATTACCATGTATTCTATTAATAAGTATTATTAATTATTTTAGCTTTTCGGATCAATTTTTTGTATAAAATATACAAAATTAGCATAACTCTTTGCTCAGATCAATATTCATAAACGTATACTAATAAACGTATAAATGTCGCCACAAATGTATCGGTTTTTGAGATGTTAGAGCATGACAGTCCAAGCGGCTGTGCGCTCTAAGCGTCAGGGCTTCCAATCGGCTGTCCCGGGTTCGAATCCCGGAGACTCCGGTTCACTCGAGTTTTTCCCACAGTTGTTTCTGACACCGTTGTTGCATCTAACTATTGTGTCTATATCTGTCTGTGGAGAGTAAGACTTGCGCCTTTCTGTAGTTCTGTTGATTCCGCAGCAGGATACAGGATGGTACCAGTTACAAATTTTTTTTTAACACTAATCCTACCGAGCACTGAAAGTGACTAAAATGTTTTAGCTTACAAATGTGACAAAACTCTATTTATTTAGATTTCGCGGAATTTTTATTACAATATGTTCTTGGAATAAAGAAATTTATAGTTTCCATGTAAGCAACTTCTTAATTTCAATAACTGTAAAATGAAAAATATTAAAATATAAAAGCCGGTCATTGACATTGTGAGTTTAGTGTTAATGTTTGAAAAGCTATCAATCCTCTTGGTACATTATAGTCAGTTCCTTTTCCGAATATCCTTAAAAAATACCTTCTTTATTTTTGAAAATATGCATTTTTTGCTATATTTTTTTTTTATCTTTGAAAAGCCATCAATATTTTCGGTACATTATATAATCAGTACTTTTTCCAAGTATTATTGAAAAACAAAATATGTATTTTCGTAAGTCAATCAAAGCAATTTTCATAGATTAATATTCATAAACGACGTCCCAAATATAGTGAGTTTGCCGTGCGCCCTAAGCGTCAGGATTACCATTTCCTAGCTTTATTTTATCTGACTCAAATTAGCACTAAGGAAGAAATCATATAGTAAATACACAAAATTGTGATATTATTATCCAACCTTCTGCAATAAAAAAAAAAGCCAAAGTTATATGTACAGTTTTTTACGCGTGCCTTTCTGTACAAATAGAAAAATTAGATTTTAAGCAATCCTGCATTAGTTAAGAAATACACGCCCGAAATAAATGCAATAAAAATGTTACCCCGAAAAACCGTGCGTGTCCGGCTCCCCGGGCCTTTAGTTTAGTACCCTAGATTTATATTACCTTTTATACTTGTTGAGCATCTAAGTTTATTGTTCCCCCCTGTATATAGATGTATTTTATTGGCACAATAAACGCTCGTTATGAAAAAAAAAAGAAAAAGGATTACCATTTCGACCGTGTCCCGGGTTCGAATCCCGAAGACTCCGCCTCACTCGCATTTCCCACAATTGCTCGGACACCGTTGTTGCATCTAACTTCTATGTCAAACATTGCTGTGGAGAGTAAGACTTACGCCTTTCTGTGATTCTGTTGGATTTCGCAACAGAAATGCAGCATGGCACCAGTTACATTTTTTTTTGTTTTAATGTTTTTTCCTAATGTTTGCAAAGCCATCAATCAATCCTCTTAGTACATTACAGTGAACCACAGCAATATTCGAACTCTTTTAAAAGGACGGTAACTTCTTTAAAATAAGATCATACGACTTGGATTCTTCTGAGAAGTTAGAACAATTAATTCACTATACATGACGTGAAAAAGAAATTTTGAACAAATTCCAGTTGGTCGGAATTACAAAGAAAATAGTAAAAGTTGGTTTACAACTTTTTTTATGTGAGCCAGTATTAAAAATTTCAGAAATACGTTTTGTAAATCTGTGTCAATTATACATATTCTACAGTCATTGAAAGATTCAAAAATCCTTAGATTTATTTCAGTTGTAGGTTGAAAATCGTGAAAATAATCTGCAATGTTCACCATCTTTAAACGTTGCTAGCTTATTGCAATGTTCACCGATTTTGATGAAATTTTCAGAATATTTATAATTGACACAGATCTGCAAATAGTATTTTTTAAACTTTCAATATAGGCCGCCACAGAAAAATTATAAACAACAACTTCTTTTATCTGTAATCAATAAACCAATTACTATTCTTGTCAAAAATTTCTTCTACATCATGTAGTAAACTAACTGCTCTAACTTCTCAAAAAATATTCAAGTCGTATGAATTAAAAAAATTACGGTCCAGTTGAAAGTGTCCAAATATTACTGTGATTCACTGTACTGATAAAAATGAACTCATTTCTCTGAAAACTGAAGGTTGAAATGTCTTTGTGAGAGAGGTTTCGAAAGGTCGGGTCAGAGAGGACCCGGGCATCGCAGACCAGAGGTTAATGATTGCAGGCGTTATCGCGGCGGCAGCGTCGCGGCATAACCGAAAGATACACGGTTCTCCGGTTACGTGTTCGTTCGCGTTATAAACGTCCCGGGGGCGAGCAATTTTGCGAAATTATGGCGATCCCGCTGCCGGTAACATCGCAGTCGTGGAAACGGGCATTAATATCGAGCGTGTCATGTTAAAGTAGCAACCCGGCTAGCAGTCTCGCAGCTTTGCTGTGCGCCCCGGCCGCCAGGATATGAAGCTATCAGTTTTAAGTTGACCGAGCCCCGAGCAGTTAAGATACCAGGACCGAGTTACCGCCTTTCAAATTGATACTTTTGTGCCGCGAATTCTTTTTCACCGCGTTCCGCGCGTTTACCCGCGCTACATAAAATGTCCCGTTTTCCTTTCTCCTCTCTCCGCAGCGACGGCTTTTTTTTCGCTTACACTACTTTTTCCTCGCGAACGTCCGAAGGCCGTGGAATATCAAAAGGGCTGAAAGAGAGACGGAGAGAGAGAGAGAGGGTGGGAGGGAGAGTGACTTCCCCAATCAACCGGGCGAACGATTTTTATTTCACGGAGCATCGACGCTATTTCGGTCGCAAGTAATTCCTGTGATTTCCGTTAATCTCGGCCAATGAATCAGAAGCACGGCCGCGTCGTCGAGAGTCTATAAAAGCTCGATTGCGACCCGTAATTTGTTGTCGATCGCACGAAACTGCAGTCGCGAGTACCAGAAACGGAACGTGGAATTTCGCGAATCGGACACGCGAGGCTCTCCACACTTGTTTCAGTCGGAAAACTTTATACGAGCATTGTGTTAAGATGATACTTATAGAGGCGAACTCCTCGGTTAAAAATGGATCGACAAATCCTATATCGTGTTGTAATTGAACGCTCCGTTTACGAGATACGAGCGTTTAATATCTCCACCGATACCGTCGCGTGATTGCCAACATGGCGCACCGCAACGTAAACTTGAATTAGTGGAGGACGTTTCAGCTGCTCTTTTTCGGCGTTTTATTAAACTGAAACACAAATTATTCGTAATTTGTCTACTCTCTTCTACTTTAATATAAAGTCTACCTCATTACTTATGGAATACAGGTTCAAGTTTTCTCCTCTCGTTGACCCAATTTCTCGTTACATTTTCACCTAGCTGGGACTTAAGTTTGTTAATGGCGTCCGTACAGTGTTTTCCAGAGCTCGTAATTCCCGGATTATTGTCGTAGACTATCATTTTTAATAATCCTCGTAAAAAAAAAGTTTAATAACGTATGGCCAGTTAATGTCTGCTCATTATAAAATTTTTCTTTCTCCGATTTCGGGTTCATTATTCTACGTTCATTAGAATTATAATGATGCAATTATAATGATGCTATCGTGAGAAATAATTGAACAAATCTTTTGATTCATATTCCAATGAAAATCTGGCAAAATTTAAGGAAATACATGCCAGTGTTATTTCTAGCGTTAAAATGAAAAAAAGACAAATGAAACCCGACTAATTTGTGTCTTAATTCAACCCACAAATATTACAGTAATCGCAACTCTAACCGGCCAGTTACAGTACGAAAACATCACGCACTAATTCGCAATATTTTTATAGCAGTTTACCAGTGAATGAAACAAATTCGACAGGGATGCACCACCGCAACGGTGCATCAATGAAACGGCGAATCCGTGGTCGCGCATTTAAACCAGGGAACACGTGGCATGCACGGTCTGCGTGGTTCATTGAAATTGATAAGCTGGCTTGCAAATGAAATTAGATCGATGGCACACCGGCTTCGGCCGTTCCGAAACATAATATCCGTTGTAATTTCGGCTGAAATTATTCAGAAGCCAGTTAGATCAGAATTGCACACGAGCGTTCGCCGGCACCGCGCCGATAGCAAATTTGGGTCAGAAAA
This sequence comes from Lasioglossum marginatum, assembly GCA_028455795.1. NCBI lineage: Eukaryota > Metazoa > Arthropoda > Insecta > Hymenoptera > Halictidae > Lasioglossum > Lasioglossum marginatum. The sequence goes on from CM052245.1 coordinate 5,388,914, forward strand.
ATATGTTGGAACGCGAGGGCCGTGGTTTTTCATCGAGCCGAAATTCGGGCCGATCGACGAGTTTAATTTATTTTTCGTATCGGGAACACCAATTTCGAGCATTCGGCTGATCCCTCCGTAGTTTATTCGCGGCTGTTCGTTACGCTTAAACGGAACGCCGCGCCGTAAAGTTCCCCTGGGCGGCCGCTAATTATTCGAATCGTTGATACGATCGTATTAATAGATTAAGGGGGCGCCTAATGTACCGGAGAAAATCAATTTTTTCTGTACAACGCGATACCATAACCCCTCGAGAATATTCTCGCGAAAGCGTTTAATGAGACTCGACAAAACCCGACGTCGCCTGCCACTTTTTAAAACTTGATTTTTACCGGGAAAGAAACATGGTCCATTAATTATTTACACATAAATATTCGTTAATTTTCTCTGCCCAGCGTGACCCACTTTTTTACCCAATATTCTTTATATAATTCATTTTTCATTTGCAAATTTTTTATCAAAACATGGAAGTTTCCATCAAAATGGTACCGTTCGTTCAATTTTTCATTTTTTAGCTTGAAAATAAATATATCTTGATTATATTCGAATACGTATACATACATATATGTTATCGAAAAACATCGTTTCGGGGCGAGTAATAATTTCGTTGTTTTCTGAAATACGATTCAACATTTTGAGAGCATATTTTTCTCGATGCGAAATCGAAATCGATTTTTTGGACCCGTTAGAATGGAATAGTCCCTTGAAACGTCCGTGGCGCGCGTTTGGCAAAGTTTCGCGAGCAGCGCGGCGGCGGCGACGGCCGATTCGCGCGCGCGAGAGAATGGCGCGCCGGAAATTTAATTCGACGCTCGCGACTTTCCCGCTAAACGATATCTACGTAATGAAATTTTGGCGCGGCTAGGAACGTTTCTATCAGATGTTACTGGACCCGTCCCGTTTTTCCGGCTGAAAAGCGAACTCAGCGAAACCGTAGCGCGCCGGCTAGATTATCCGAACGGATTGTTTGAACAAACGTTGAGGGAACGCTGCCAGGTCTGGCCTTTTCTCCTGCTAATTACGAGAAGAAACCAAATATTCTATTAGCCTAGTGTGTATGGAGGAACCCCGAAATCTACGAATTTTTCGACCGATCCTTTTTGTGCACACGCTCTTCCTTCGGACGAAAATTAGTCGTCTTGTACCCCGGATTTTTTTCGAATCCACATTTTTCCGGCCTCTGCTAATTGCGAACGGAAAACGAATATTTTACTATTGAAACTGGAAACTAGTAACTGGTAATTCCAAACTCCGTGTGTAGTACACTGCCAGACTATTATGTACACTTCCACGTTTCCTAGGCAGGACCGGGCGGTAGATTTTCTCAGTATGATGCAAGTCTTCGAAATGCCGCCCCTTAAATGCTTTTTCTTTAAAATAACCTTTGATTGAAAACAGAATATAATTGAAAAAGTTTATTTTAAATTTAATCTGCTCTTGCATCATCTTGCGTAAAGTTTCTAATTATTGAATGGGTCAAATTGTATTTTGATGTCGCTGCTTATGCCGTCCATTTGATGCGTAAAGTGATCCCGAAATAAAAATATATATGGTTCACTCTTATCCAATATAATTTCTCATTATTTAATTGATTTTAAACCGAATCGAAAATGCGAGGTTTGTAATAAATCTACTAGTGATGTAATGTCATAAATATTCGGCGTGTACCAAATACATACCACGACGTATAAAATCTGAGAGGGTGTTAAATTATTTCTTTTTACACCCTCGAAGTTATGAATCTTACTTGCCCTTTCTGAAAGTAATCCCATTTGACCGGCCAATTTAAAAAAGCTTCATAATTTTCATTGGAACGAAAGCTTTCTGAAAATTTATCTGAGACCTCAGAGATTCGAAGCTTTCATGGCTCTCCCTATCACACAGTTCTTAAGGCTGGAGTTATCGAACAAAATATACATCGTTAGCTGTTATTACCAAAGGGGAACTCAAGATAAGGGTAGTTACCCCGCCAATATTTCATATTTCTTAATGTTCTAAAAAATTATCTTGCCATTATACGCGCCTTATATAGCTTGGGGTGCTAATTTCTGTAGGGTGGTTTCATCCCCTACCGATGCATCTCTCCAAGAAAATAGGTGCACCCTAATTTTCGGCTACCTTAAAGATCTGCAAAATATCATCAAGTAAATCCTTGTCCATAAATTATCATTTCCTTGCTGGAACATCTTTCGTAACAAGCAAAGATAGATTCAATAATTTTTAGAGGGTGATTTCAAACCTGAAAAATTAATATTCTCGAAAAAAGCGTGTTCTGGTCGATGAACTTAGTCCTGGTCGAAGCATCCGATAAAAATGAAAAGCGGATGGGGTCCACGTGACCCGGAAGAAGAAGAAGAAGTCGGGGCAGCAGCGTGCGTTGTCCGCGTAAAGCAAATTGCCCGTCTCGTCGTAGGAACATAGTCTTTATTGTAATCAACTAGTGAAGAGATTCCCGACGGCCGGCGGAAAGTTTTTCCGGCTTTCCCCGGGGGAAGCGGAATGCGGGTGATATACAGCGGCTCTCAGCAAATTAAATGAGGGTGGTTTGCAGTGCTGACACGTACACTCGTTCGTCACACCCTAACCACAGGGCACCCCTCTTTCACTTACGACCGGACAGACTTGCCCCCACCCCCCACTCTTCTCGAACCAGGGCGAAATTGAACTGCAACATCGATGATAATGGCGAGGCATACCTCAGCCTGGGCGAGAACCGAAAACCCGAGGATCCCGGCCTCCGATCTTCGGCCATGATCTAACCGGTTCCCTGTACGTGAGTCGCTTAAAAGTTGAGCGGATATCCTGGCCCCATTTACATCCTCTTTAATCCACGTCTATGTTTAATTTATACGCCTCCGCAACGTCGAGTTCCGCGATAAACCTGCTTCGCAGAGATAGACTCTTTTGTCTCCCGTGAACGCAGAAGAAGTCATTTGTTCACGGACGATTCACCCATGTGTGCGTTTTTTAAAATAAAACACTCGAGTAAAAATGACCACATTCGTCCGATACTATTTGTCGATGCTACAAAGAATTCTAAAATGGAGGCGCGTCAATCTTGTGAATGAAGGATGTGAAGAAACTTGTGACTCGTTGACAGAATAGTACATTGATTACAATGACCACATGCCTTCGACACTATTCGTCGATGATAGATAGAATTGTAAAATGGGGGCGCGTCAATCTTGTGAATGAAGGATTTGAAGAAACTCATCGTAACTTGTTGACGATATGTATATTGATTACAATGGTGCTCGCTTTAATCAATAAGTTTTATCTGCGAAAAAGGTTAGCATTATTGTTAAAAATCGGACGATACATATATATTTTGTCTAACTCACCAGTTTCGTTTAATCCTCTTTCATTGTTGATTTTCTTTATTGAACTATGGACATTATAGGTATAACCAACTACATACTCTGATTCTATTTTCTTTAAATCAGCTGTTTCATTTGATTCTAATCTCTCTATTTCCGTCGAACAACCAGTTTTATTCGATCGATTTTCCTCTCGTATTTTTTTGCATCGAGTCCGACGGTTTTTCCTTTGTGCCAGCGGGCCCGAGTCTTTATGCAACATTTATATTTTTTGTTTGAACATCGCTGACGTCCGTCTGTTTTTTTTTATTTTACATTTCATATATTCGAAAATTCGTATTAAGAGAGAGAGAGCGCCTCGGTGAATGGCGCGGCCCGCGACAACCGACGAATGAATCACTCAATCCGATGGCCGTTGTATCGTATCGTCTGGAAAATTGCAGTATCCGACGAAAACGATTCATAAATCACAGTTCGCATTTCCCTGCGCCACCGCGGACCGTGTGACTCACCCTCGCCTCGCCAACCAGAAAATCGAAGCGAAAACAAAGCTGAGGACTCGACGCCCGTTTGATACCACTATGCTGCGGCACGCTTCGCGCCGTTCTTTTATTCCTCGATGGAATTCCTGTGTCCGAAGATTTTTATAGAGTCACCATCTTTTTACTCTTATAGTTACACCTTGATTGCCAGCCAACCCACATACGCGAATTGCAATTTTCCACCGAGGGCCGAAGATATAGAATGTCCTCGAAACAATGCACGATAAAATCTTTGAATTTAAAATTCTCTAATAAAGTACTGATAAAATAGTATTTCATTAATAATTAATATAAAGAATTACTTTCACGAATTTATTATTAATTTCTTTAGATATGTACACTTGTTTAGATATGTACATTCTGATTTTTAAATGTGGCTATCTTCTACCAAATTGATCAACTGGATGGATGGAATATGATGGATGTGTCCGAAGATTTTTAAAGAGTCACCCTTTTAATCCAATTTTCTATCTAGAGCAGAAGCCAGAATAGCCCCAAAATAATTTCAAATTATTACAATTTAAATATGGAGAATTTTTCCAGAATCGAAATTTAGTGTAGTGGCTTCTTGCTCAGAATCAACGAATTGCTTTGTTACGTCGAAGATCGACAATTGGAGCATTCAGGAGAGCTGGACATTGCTGGACACGACGTCCTGCACACGATCACAGTCGTAACCGAGAATAATAAGTTACTCTCGACCACATAATCCCCGGGCTAAGTGGAAAGTTCCTGGCCAGTCAAGTCGACGTCAAGTTGGATCCTACCCCTGTATAGCTCTGTGTGTGTGTGCGAAACAACGTGTGTACGTGTATACGTGTCCACTAGCTCAATCGAATTTGAGATTTAGGGCAAGAGCGGCGTGATTAATAACAGGGGTTAATGCGTGTCCCCTGTAGAATGTGATCGATGCCTGGGAATAGGATTAATTCGCGACAAACGAGGACGTCGCTAATGGCCTCGCACAAAGGATCTAAAGAAATGATATACGGTATGATCAAAAACTCCTTTCCACTTTTCCGCGGGATTAGATAGACTTTTTTATTCGAATTGAAAAAGTCGGCGCAGATTTTTGTCCTACCATTTCATTTGCCCTTTAACAGGCTGCTGGCGAGACAAATCACTCATTGTTTGATAAAGAATTCTTCTTTGTCCCCATTATCGTGGGACTCGGTCCTCGCAAATCCTACCTTAAAGCCAGTTCTGTACGTACTACTTTTAGCCTCTTTGAAAATCTATTACCAACAGATTTTTACATAGTTAATTGGTTTATAATCTCTTATTTTTATTGTTCATCACATACACACAGAGAAGGTTATTCTGATCTGAATGACCTGAACAAGTGATTAAATTTTGTCGACCTCTCGAATATAAGAGATACTAAAAAAATTTTATGTCCGTCATAGAATAGGCTATACACTGACCTAAATAAAAATATAGATACAATTCCATATAAAAAAAAGAGAGAGATTGCTGCGACAGATGCGACGTTTAATTGCGAAGGATTAGTACCGATTCCAGCGTCTCGAATCGGTCCCAGAAGCGGCTAAGACACGCGGCGACGAGGCCACGCTTATAGTTCAATAAAATATTGTAATTGGGCCGTGGCAGGCGGATCAATACTCGCCTCCGCTTGCGTTACTGACCCTTCAACGGCGCCGTAGCCGCGCCGTTTAAAAACTTTTTATCTCCGCAAACTGCTCGGTGCACGCTCCGATCGCGTCCACGTACCCGCGAATTAGAACGGGAACGGGTACGCGCGACCGTCCCTTCTGGGTCAAGCATCCTTTAGAAACCGGCGCCGGGGCCGCCACCGCCGCAGGGAAACAGTTTGCGCACCACAGCGCGTTGCGTCTCCTCGCGCGTCGATATTGTTAACGAAATTTCGCGGAGGACGGTCCGACGCGACGGCGAGCGCCCGTCCCGACCCGCTTTTCCCGCGAGCCTTTTCACCGGAACACAACAACCCGTTCCCGGGGTTATTTCGAGTGAGCGCGCCCGGCCAGCTATCTTTTGAGCCGCGCTGAAAAACCTCTTTGAACGCGGCCCGCGAGAGAGAACGCGGGCTTATGCGCGACCACGTTTTCTTTCCCTAAGGAACACAGCCCCTAAGGTTCCGCGCGCGGAACCAAACAAATTGTAAACCGCCGCGCCGGCCCGTCATTATGTTCACTTGACTTCCACCCACGCTTCAGTTACTTCGTGGCTTCCCAACGGTAAAGAAGCTCTACTATCTGCTTTTTAGAAAAAAGATCCCTGAAGTCCATTCTTCTCTTATGTTCCTCAAGTACAGTACAACCTCACTAGTTGCACGAAATCGTCCCTCGAGCGCTGGCGAAGCTCTACTATCTGCTTATCCCAAAGGAGATCCCTGAAATTGTTGTCCATTCTTCTCTTGCGTTGCTGAACCACAGTAGGACCTCGCTAGTTGCAATCTTGTTCATTGCCCGGAATCCTTCTTCAAGCGCTATAGAAGGTCTACTATCTGCTTTTTAGAAAGGAGACCCTCGATATTGTGCATTCTTCTCTTACGTTGCTGAAACACAGTAGGACCTCGCTAGTTGCAACCTCGTTCACGAGGTGTTCGAGGTTCTGGGACTTGTGATGGGGATTGTGCTGAAAAGAAAAGGAGATCGACACTACGAATTGCTGTGATTGGATGTCCATAACCAATACTAGTAATAATTATAACATGTAAATTGTACTGCAAGCGGTTGATAGGTTTCTGGTCGGCAGAGTGCTAAGTGGCGACGCTTGGTAGTTGATTGGTCGTGCAAGGATGAAGCGTTAGAGAAAGGAAGTTCGAAAAGGGGGTTGTGAGTGGAAGGAGGTTGTGTGCCTATGATCTAGCCCTTCAGCCACTTTCGAATCTGAACTCCCTTTCTCCCTTTTCCATAGCTGGTTGTGCGTCCTATTAGGCCGGGAACCCTCGAATCAGCAGCGGAACTGCTGAAACTCCGTGATCCAGTCGGCGAACCGGAAGACCACGAGCCAATAAGCCGCCGCTGGCCGGGGTCTTAACGCAGACCGGTCGCGATACCGTTTATTAGATTCTTAAGTGCGCCGAGGGAGAGAAGTTCCGAGTTTTCGAGCGTTTCCTACATTCATCGCGATAAGCAGATCCCGGACGGAAGGGGATGCTGTTATTTCGCGCAGGGACGCTCGGGTTAGGGCGGCCCGATTAACCCTTTCCCAGCCAAGGGTCGATTCGTGTGGGACGAGCGGGGTTGTGAGGTATTAGGTCGTTTCATGAATCCGCGGCGATCTTTCACGCCGATAGCTACCGGGGAAACCTGATGGGGGCTTTTTTTAATGAGATCCTAGGTAAAATGTGGCGGCTAATGTTTATAAACGAACCGCGGGAACGCTGATTCCTGGATCCCACGTTGCTCGGACGAGATAATCTTTCTTATTTATTTAAATCTTCTGAGAGGTTTGTTAACCTCTCGCCGTGCCACTTTCTTTATGGCTACAGTGATCAGAATATCCCCGTCCCCTAAAATGTAACAGACGAGAAAAGAAAATTTATACTTTGTGTGGGTAGCTATATTTTTACTTCAATGCTTAAATATTGATTGCGAAAGAGTAACGTTCATGTTTAATAAATTTTATTTAAAATATTCATCACGAGTCTGTCTCGTCTCTTGATTTTCGGTACATCCTATCCCATCATATTTTACATTTTCTCTTTAAATTTTTTCGAACAAAAATATCTAATTACTAATATCCCTCACGAATCCCCAAAAGAAAATTCCGTTATATCCGGCTTCACGAGCAACTCGATCCATCAACAGCTCCTTAAAACGTCAGTAAAACGCTTAGGCAGTTCTCGCGGGACAACGTTGTGTTTAGAAATAACTCCACACAATTTTGGGAATGGAAGTGAACGTTCTAGAGTCGAACGGAAGTGAGAAATAAATCCGAGAAATAAATTTCATGCGGAGTGTTCCTTTATGTAAACAGGAAACGCCATGGTCTTGTGAACGTTTCGTGAATGTCTGTGTTTCGAATAAAATTAATGTGCATGGCGGATGAAAGAGGGTTTGCGCTATACGTTTCGGATTAAATGGGATCACTAAGTATCGGTTCCCTTCTTGCGATTTTCCTCATGTATGTGTACACTGGAAACACTCGGGGCCGTGTATTAACGGGAAAAGTCTCGAAACTTGGCCGTTCCAGCCTCGCTCAGACGGACGCGAGTTAAACGAGCGTACGTGGCTAATAAGCTGAGCGGAGCTCTTTCTCTCTCTCACTCTCTCTAGAGAGAGAACTCCCCCCTCTCCTCTTCCTGTGTCGTTTATTAAATTCCCAGGTACACAAAGGCGAACACTCGAAGGGAAAACTCTCGCTACGCGGCGCGCTTTTTCCGCGAGCACCGTTCGAGGAGAGTAATGATCCAAAATGGTAACGTTTCGGGATAGACGAACTCCGAAAATGAAAAGGAGGTTACCTTCTGCCCTCCAACTATCAGACAAAACATGTTTTCACATAAGTACGCGTTTCAAAATGGAGCAACTTTTTCAAAAATAAACCAGACGGCGTGAGGAAACTATATCTCCACAAAATATATTTTATTTTTACAAGGGAGGTTACCCAATTGTAACACGCCGACTTTAATGGAAAACTGTATCATATAGAACTCAGAAAAATATTTGATTGACGTATTTTTTTATAGTATTTACATCCCTCAAAATTGGAGTGGAAAAATCCATTTTATTGAATATCTCCGAAACAATTAGGTCTAGACGAAAATTTCAAAATCCATTAAACTGCAGCACAATTACAAAGATTTGACAGTATCGAAAGTAGAAAATTTAATTTTCACCCTAGGAGCGTACAAAGATCAAGAAGCATTTAATTAAACCAATTCCCGTTTGGAGCAATCGATTGTTGCAAGTTTGAGAATGAAAATTAGCTAGATTTCTAATTGAATTGATTTTTCTCGATCGATTTGGTACGGACTAAACCAATTATTCGAATGTAAGCCGAGATATTAAGTAGAGGTCCCTACTTTGCGTGTCATAAACGAATCCGGATTATAATCCGTGTAATATTAAATATACACGGGTACGAACAAATCCATGAAACTGCAGCCCAATTACCGAGAAACAAACGATTTGACAGTACCGGGAACAGAAAATGGGTCAACCTCCATATCACAGGAGCGTACAAGGGTCGACACACCTTTATTCAGACCAATTCCAGGTTGGAGCAGCGGAGTGTCGCAACTTTGTAAATATATAATTGCGCGAAACGGGATTGAAAATGGAGATTATCGAGCGGAGCGGTTGATAGATTTCCGATTAATCGTCTGTGGATTCGATATCAGAGTGTGCTCGTGATTCGCGAGGGCGGGAAGGGAAACGATAAAATTGCATTAAGTTCATTCGATAACAGCATCCCCCTAAAAACGGGCGGCTGATACCGGCGCGGGGGTAATTGGCTTGTCGTCGCGTGTTCGTCGGAGCACGACGTCCTGTTTCATTAAACTGTCCCCGAGCTCCTGGGAGCCAATTCGGTAAGGATTCACGGTTCGACGACCACGACGTCACCGTCGATCAAATGATCGCATGAATGTATTAGCCCGTGTTCGACAGTTCTGTCGTTTTTCCCCCGTCGACAACCGGCCGCCGAGCAGTATCGCGCTGCGAAAGTCTTGCGGCTAGTACAGGCCCACTGACCCAGTTTTTCCTGTCCCATTCGGGATTCGCCGGAAACTTTTGCAGTAGACCTGTTGACGACGACAACCCGTTCCCAATGGCCCTCGGGAAATACCCACAAACCCGTGACCCAGGCTTGTTTCCTATTTATATGCCTCACGGATTCGGCTAACAAACTTCCCGCGTCTATTAAAATGCAACAAAAATGAATTATGGATGGAAATAATATAGTGGGCGACCAACTAACATGCCGGACGTCTTCCTCTGCGGTAACCGGACAGACTATTTACGAGTAATCCGAGGTACCGTTGGTTTTACATTATTTTTAAACGGATTTGTTACACTGTCTTATTTAAGCCTTTGCATTCCTTTGTCGAGTGTGACTTGACATCAGAAAAAGAAAAATGTAAATGAAACGGTTTTATATATGTATTTAGTTCTTCCTTTATTTATTTAATAATCTTACACTACAAAGTTTGAGAGCTATATTTAATATAATTAGTAAACAAAACTGTTTAAAATAAGTTGCAGTGAAGAAACTGTCCTTTGAAGTAAATTTCAAATAAAACACTTAAAACAGTAGGAAGTCGTTGGCGACAAAATTGAAAAATAATTCGGAGTGCAGAGAGTTAAATATACATGTAAGGTTTTTTTGTAATTAGACTGCGGATTTTATGCATTTATGACAAAAATGAGTAGGTGTAATTCAAAACTGGAAAAAGATTACAAGAGTTTAACAATGCCGATATACCATTTTTAACATATAAAAATCATTAATGAGGAAAATAAATTTTTACTTAGCTCCTATAGCTTACAATTGATGTATAAAAATTTTATTTTGCATAAAGACCCGCAGTCTAGTGATTATATAAACTGAAAATCGTGTGTAGTATCATCATATAACAATTGCATCGCATCGTGCATATTTTTCCATGTCCAGAATAACGTGTAAAATTGTATAAAATGTTCTCCCAGCACTTGTTGCACTGCATTTTGCACAGCACAACGAGCACCAGAGCGCGCAAACATCCGCGACGCAGCTGTCACGGTATCTTTAGTACCATAAATTAGATCATACGTACGAGTGTCGTGTAGTAAATCGGTTTAAATCATTTTCATTCATACCGAGAGTAACTCGTGTATCTGTATCGCTTACAGAATACGTGTGTATATACTCTTACATCGCATAATACTAGACGATACTATACAAACCCTGTTCTCAAAGCACTGTATCAATCAAAATCGAATAGCAGTTTGTAACCGAGCTTTTCATCGTCGAGGTGTTGATTAACCCCTTGCCTTACAATATCGTGTCAGACTCGTGATGAAGATTCTGAACAGAGTCTAATAAATATGTATGCTATTAATCTCCTTTAAATCGAAATAAAATTCTATTTTGGTTTCGTTAATGTACAGCTATTGGGGAACATATAGGCGTACAATAGATATAAAGTTTCTCCTTCTTTAGAAAATTGAGAATTACAAAAAAAATTTTAATCACTGAAATCGTAAACTAAATCGTAAGGCAAGGGGTTAACACTGAACCTACCGAGCCTTGAAAGTAACTGGTACAAGTTCCCTTATAAAACTGACAAGATTGATTTTATTTAGACTTTGTGCGGCCCCTATTGTAATACGTGCTCTACTAAAGATATTTATACAACCATTCTTTATGAAATCAATTTTATTATTTCAATAATCGTAAAATAAAAAATCTGGAACCGGTCATTTTGACCGGTGGTGGGAGGTTTAGTGTTAAGATCGAAACCGGTAACATCAGAAAAAATAGTAGAGCTACATGATCTAAGAAACTGCACGGACCCGAGGGTTTCTTTTAGAACAGGACTTAATTAGTCGACGTAATTAGAGCTGAACGATATATTTGACATATCTTCGATGTGATATTTAAATTGAAATTCCACGGAACGCTCTATACTATCATACTCGCCGCTGTTAGCGTCTACGTAACCAGACCTAATCGCCGGTCAATGAAATTTGACATTCCGCTGGTTAGAAACGCGCCACCGAGCTCGATGGCCGTGTATTTAGAGAGAGCATACTGCACTTTCATCTCCCTAGTATCGTCGTAATTGGGGCTAATCGTCGACCAATGAAAATACCTTCGTCGAGACGCAAGCTGCCGGATCCAAACATCCAAACGCCACGCATACATGGAGAGCATGTTCAAATTGGAGTAAATGAAATTTGACGGATACCGATGAAAGTATCCGAATGGCAGAGGATATTGGACGGCTGGCTGACTATTCACTATCTATCGGTAAAGTTCGATGAATGGTGTGCGTGCAGTGTTTGGTGAATTGCTTTCATGGGACTTTTAATTTGCGTCGTGCGCCCGCGCTCTCTCGTGTCTTTGAAGTGGAAAGTAATTTGAAATAAAAATGAATGGCTGACGTGTGCTCCACACGCGCGTACTATTTTATTCTAATTCGACTTTTTTTCGGAGAATATCGGTTGCAGAATTTGGAGGCTTGAAAAGTGACAATTACTAAAAAATCTCTTGGGTCCGACATACCTGCAAACACATCTGAGTAACGCTCTATATAATTTTGAAAAACGGTTACTTCTCACGAAGTGTATTTACATTGTACAACAAGATCAGAAATTCCAAAGAATATAAATCAAGCAGAAGAATTGAAAGGCAGGGTCGTGATGGTAGATTTTCTCAGTTCGATGCAAGTCTTCGAAATACCCTAAAATGTTTCTCTTTAAAACAACTTTCGATTGTGATTTAAAAATAAAACTGCGGAAAATGTACGAGTACGATTTTTATGTTGAAAATATAAACTTCTTCAAAATAATGATGTCAACTATCAGCTACAACAATCTACTACAGTTTTACCCTTGTAACCTTAACTTTAGCAAATTCGTTAATCGGGGATGTGGCAGTTGGATGGGACAGCGTCCAGAAATGGTGCTGACAGGCAGTCGGCGTGTAAACAGTAGCTTATTGGAAATAGTTTAGTACAGGGAGTTCCAACCTATTCCCCTCCGAGAACTGCAAGGCCCCCCACCATCGAACCTCTGCCTACTACTACGTATTAGCCGTAGAGTTAGTGAGTTGGGCGGCAGTGGTGGCAGTTGTGGCGCGGGAGGGAACAGGGACGAAGTTGACGGTTGCAATGTATGCGTGTGCGTCATGTCGTGCGTCGTATCGTGCGTCGTGAGTCGCGCGGCTCTCATGGTGGGAGCTCCCCACTACTATACATTATAACGATGAAGTTTAAGAGTGGGGGAAGAATCTAAGCGGGGAAGATGCCTCGAAAAGCACCGGGGTAACTCGTTGGAACTGCCTAGTTTAGTACAATTGGTAAATAGTTGCACTTCGTGGAAGCCGTGTAAGCAGAGTCGCCAGATTAAGACTCGTCCCCCCACTCTATCTTCCCCTTCTACGCCGTATTCCCCACCGGCCGCGGCCCGGTCACGTGACACCTTTCGTCTCCGTCGTGCATCGACGGTACTCGAAGAGAGGGGATAACTTTCCCCCCTGATTTCATGCTCCCTCCCCGCATCTGGCGACTTGCGTGTAAGATCGTCTCGTGGTGGGAAAAACTGAGCGCAATAACTGAGAAGCAAATACGTTATAAAATTAATCGACTACACAGCCGGCCGTGCGATAATAAAAGTTAACCTTCGTCGCTCTATAAAACCTGAACGAAAAAATCGGGCTGCATGTACACACGCGCGCGCACACGAAGGGAGAAAATCCGACGCACACAAACGAGGCGCGTCGCGCCGTCTTGAGCTGGTTGCCACGCGGCGGACACGCATTCCGTGTCTTTATTGAGTTCACTGCACCATGAAATTGGCTACTTTCACCTTCTGCTATATAATGTTTAATCAAACTGCACGAATTATCGGAATTTCCTCTCTTAGACCGTGAGCAGCTCGCTCGCGCGCGCGCGCGCACCCGTCGCGTCGATTTAGTCACGCGTCGACGGCTTCTAATACAGGACACGCTGATTATATGTGTTTTAATCCGGCCGATTCGGCGATCTTTTTATTGCTCGGCTGTCGTTGAACGGCGTTACCCGTGCAATTTGCGGAACGCTAATCGCCCGGGTTTCAGCCGCTCCGCCAGAACAAACTGTGGCTCTCGCGGGGAGATCGTAATGGGATAAATAGCGCGAGATTGAGGGGTCGTAAACCACGATAACACTTGTCACGGATTTTTCACGGCCTCGTTAAGGCGCCTTCTATAATATTTCTACTCGCCGCGCGGCTACGAACGGTGCAAACAGACGAACGAAAAGCTTGTGTCAATCCTAAGTCAACCTTAAGTGGAGAAAATAGTATAATTTGTAATAAAGCGGTACTATTTGGAACTCAAAAGATATTCTTTATCAAAGATGAGGAATTTCGACCATTTTCCGTGCCTTCACTGTGCATTATTTTTTTAATACATTATTTAAATTAATTTTTAATTGCCAGCGTAAATTCTTCTCGTAAAGGAATGCTTTTCATTTTAAAAGAAGAACGAAGGAAAAATATTAAACAGGATCGCCAGGGTATCCAGATGAAGATAAACATCTTTCTTCTGCGAAGCATACTATTTTCAAAATGTCCAAAGCTGTTCGTTATGATTACAATTTTTATTATATTTTATTAATTCCTTTACTTTGATGTTTAGGAAGCAATACAAACTTTGTACACGTCGATATGGGAAAGTTTATTTTTTGACAAAACGTCACTCGATTTTCCAATCCGAACCACTGCGCAACGGTGTCCAAACCGTGAGTGAGAATCGCCATCGAGCTTCCGGTGGGCCGAGCGTCGAATGCTCGGAAGGAATGTATGTGTGTACCGAGCGTTAACTCTTCGCGGAACAATATTTCCTCTTAGGTGTAATTACGAGGTCCGTGTTCCCGTGCCGTGTATATCCGATAATCAATTTCACGCCACTAAAGGCTGAATCGCAAAAAGAGCATAGGCGCGCCGAGCGATACTTTCTTCGCCGAGCGTATTACGGGGCGCAGTAAAAAGTGAATTATTATATTGGACCGTGCGCGAGGGTCGAAGAAGGAGTACGGGCGAGAAAAAGAGGAAGAAGTCGAACAAGAAGAAGAAGAGGAAGCAGGGAGAAAGGAGAAAGAAACGGAGGCGATAGAGGGAGATAGAGAGGATGGTATAGATAATAAAAACCGACAGAAGAAACGCATATAGCGCCGCGTGTCGTGAATAAGCAAGTCTGTAGCGATGGTTCGCGAGTGGGTGTTCGCCGGCGGCGCGTTTCGACGGAAAGTTTTACGATCGACGCCCAACGTCGCGGGTTTCTATTTGTTTTTAAAAGGGCCTCGTAAAAAATCATCACCGCCACCACCCCCGCCCACCTTAGATTCTAGATGAGACGAGACACGACGGGTCGAGACGGGTCGAGTCGGGCCGGTTTCTGCGCTCCCATAAAATGGCCAGTGGGTGTGAAGGGCTGACAGGGCGGGTTATACGGACCATCAAGGTTGCACAATCTGTCATAGATGTTTGGGTGGGGCGGCAACCTGTTGCTTCATTGTTACTCGGAGAACGTGCATGCTAGGTAGCCCCCGTGCGTATATAAACTGGCGTTCTCGTAACAGTCGCGCACAAGAGGCGATGTAATGGGTCGCGGGCGACGACGCGCATCCGGCCCGACTCATTTTCGCGGCGGACCCGCGATGAGAGCTGTTTGTCAACGACCCTCACGCACACACCAACAACCCCTTCGACACCGGCGAACAGTTAATTCGCTGCACTTTTACGCCTCGTTACGTTTTCGCTGCTCCGCACGCCGCTCAGCCCCGACGCGACGCGACGGATCGATGCCTGTTGAACGGGGGACTAGGGATGTCGCTAACTGGCTCAGGCTGATGACCGGAAATCTTTGCCCTCTCATATCTGCGATTTTCTGAATTGGTGCCTGTTGAATTGATTTATAATTATGCTGACCCTTCTATTTTGGCTCTCAGCTATAGGGTCAAATGTTCTTTCGAGATATTTTTTTTGGTCTCCGAGTTGCCAGGACGATGGCAAAATGGTCGCTACATCACCGAACAAATGAATAAATAAATAGCGAAAAGTTGTCTTTCATTTTCTTTCGGAAAACGAAATCGCTTTCGGACCAATCTAATATATTGCAACAATATGTAAGTTTGTGATATGTATGCAGCGAATTTTATGTATGTTAAATTGGGTATTTAGGATTTATCCAACAATAAGTTTCCATCTGCGCCGCTATCCCTTATACCTGGGTTCTCCTACCCTTCGACCATCAATAAAACAAACGGTCTTGTCATAGGTAGGAGTTGAACACGTTTTCTAGAATTAGGCAGTTCAACTGAAGCTCTTGAGCGAGAAGCTTCTTCTGTACTCTCACCCGTTTGAATAAACTCTTTATATCAAGTTGTCATAATCCTGTACTACGAATCCTTGGCATTACTTTATTTTCATAACTTCGAAGAAAGTCAACAATGCATTTATGACAAAGATGAGTAGGCGTAATTTAAAATGGTACAAATATTAGAAGAATTTAATAAAACTGTTATATTTTCAACCTATCAAACATACTAAGAAAGAAAATTAATTTCTATTGCACTCCAGCTTGTCGCAATTCAGCTAGGAAATTTCTATTTTGATTAAAGATCCGCTGTCTGGTGATATGTAATGTTTGAATAAATCCCGTGTGAGATTTCTAATAAAGAAAAAGTAGGCACCCTATTGCAGAGGGTTGATCTCAGTCGGTGGCCGGCAGGTATCAATGGGCGTCGAAAATCCCCGCGGTTGCTTCTTTATCTTAGGGTCCCGAGAAAGGAATGGCTCGGCCCCGTGGCATGGTAGTTCCTCTCCGTTACGTCTGTAAATTCGCGGAGCCTCGCGAACAAACGGCTGTATACGCGCGTGACACGAGAGAGAGACAGAAAGAGATGGAGATGGAGACAGAGAGAAAGGAAACCGGTATACCTGGATCCAGGATGATCTATGCGTTGCTGGACCCTTAGCCTCAGCTAAGGTGCATTCTCTCCCACCTCCTGGTGCTTCTCTCCTCGCGTTCTCCTCGCGTCCTCCTCTCGCGGGCCGCCGATGGGGCTAAATAATATCAACTACACGAGGAGGAGGCACCGGACACACGGCCCCAGCCACACATACGTGCCCTCCCCATTGGCCATTGAGGTGTCCGCCAGTGAGTAATGCTATAATAAATTATCTGACCGTTCCTGCTACCGCACTTGCGCCTCTCTATCTCTTTCGTCCCCCCGGCCAACCCCCTCACCGCCTTACCCTTTTCTTGGATCTTTCTCTCTCCCCACCACCGATCCCCGCTCCTCGAGCTTTCCTTTCTTTCTTTCTTTCTTCGGACGTTCCTGTCTTGTTAAGCCTTTTTCCTAGATAGCCGTCCTTCTCACTCTTTCTCTTGCTTCTGCGACGTTGGACGCGAACCGTGGAATCGGGACTCTGTTATCCTTTAACCCTAGGAAGACTAAGCGGCGAGATTAAGCAACTTATCTCCGCGCATGATCGTTTATTTCCGACGCTTTTGTTTGGAGAGTAATACCCCTTGTCGGGCAAAAACGGGATTCGAGGGGAAGCTTCGAGCAAGCGACTCATTTTTGCTTCGTGTTCTCGAACGAGATATGTAAAACTTTAGTGGGCCATGCGAAATCATTGGGTTCGGAGTTTCGCGTTTTATGGTCGGAGCCCCTAGTTTGCACAATTTTTGCAAGTACAATTTTCGTTGAAATTCTGCTTGTTGACTTTTTATATATTTTTGTGTATTGCTGATTGTGTGCGCAAGAATTACTTACAGTTTTCAAAATGTGAACTTTATCCGCAAAAAATTTATATCATAGAATTTTTTTGAGTTTATATTACATGGAGATTTTCTTCAATGTCAAAGCGGTTTTGCAAGAATAATGTGAGCTATTATATTATATTTCTTGTCTATATTGTACATTATATTTCTTGTCTACATTATATATTATATTTCTTGTGGCCGTTCTATAAAGGTTTTGTTTCGAGAATTCTTTGCCGAATCAATAAGCTCGGTAAGTTCGAAACGATAGTATCCTCGAGGCACGAGCTGTTTAATTATAATTGTATCCACAGAATTTCCAAGGTGTATTTTTAGCCTACAATCGTATCGGCACGCGCAGGGATGGATGGTATATCCAGCCGAACTTTATCCAGGTATTCTCGGTCGTCCTTTCAAAATTTATTTTCGTTTCGGCCGCGAATCGATATTGGCCAATCAATTCGCAACGGAATACGAAGATAGGAGTCGGCCGAGAGAAATCGGTCAAGGAAATTCCATATTCAGCGTATGATTGTCAATGTACAGGTCTTGGGAAAACTATCGTTCGAATTAATATATCATCCGTAATAAGGTCATTCCATTACTACAAATCAAAACTGAAAAGTCATATGGTAATATTATCAAATAGAATACCAGATAGTTTGATGAAGCAACACAGTTTCCATTTTCGTATACCGTAGATCGCGAAATCAGCTGTATTCGTATCAGCGCGGAATTAAATGGCGTTTCCGCGGATTTCGGAACCTGATCTCGTTATTATGAGTAATATGATCGACGGCCGGATCGGAATCACGG
This sequence comes from Lasioglossum marginatum, assembly GCA_028455795.1. Lineage (NCBI taxonomy): Eukaryota > Metazoa > Arthropoda > Insecta > Hymenoptera > Halictidae > Lasioglossum > Lasioglossum marginatum. The sequence continues at coordinate 5,407,068 of CM052245.1, forward strand.
TTCGCTTCCGGCGATCGTTGTTTGAGTTATGTGACGTACTTGAATTTTCGAGCTGGCCGGGTCTAGGCCCACCAGTTAACGTCGATTATTATATTATCCGCACAGACACCGAACGGTTCGGTTTCGGTATAATAATACTTTAATAACAGTTTTTTGTGCTGATAGTATGCATATAAAATGTCTGTGCTGATAGTATAAATTCAATAATTTTTGTCTAATCGAATATTAATGATAGTATAAATACAAATCGTCCTTAATACGTCTGTGCTGATAGTGTAAATTAAAGAATTTTTATCTGATCGGATAGTATAAATATAAATCGTCCTTCAGGATGCGTTTCGATTTACGAACGTCGCGTGTGTACTTCGTATTACGCATCGACGAACTTCAACTTCCATTTATTTTTCTCCGGCCTAACGAGCCGCTACTAAATTATCCCGAAAATTATTAAAATATGATAATCTCTCAGCGAAATTGCGAACACCGGGCTCCGGTTCGACTTCGCCTGAAAAACGTCCACCGGCTCGTTAAGTCGATATTGATGTTAGCCAAGGATCGGACGCGCGAACTCGCAAACCGTCTTTCTGTCTCTTTGTTTCTGACCGAAAAAAGGGAACAATGACCTGTCGGGCAACAGGCGAATTAGCTCGTCCGTCTGGACCAGTGATGGGCAAAAACCATTGCAAAAAATATTCGAATGGCAAATACATTACCATGTAATTTAGTTTTCGCAGAGTGCGAAGTGTAACGGGTCTTCAATTTATTTTAAATTGTAAAGAAACGCTGCTTCTTTTTACAATTAACAATTTCTAAGAATTTTACTGACCATGCCTCAAAAAGTAGCGCGTAATTTAAAATGACACTCCTTAATGAAAGACCCTTTATTTAGATATTATGTTCGATTGTCATGCCGTTACAAAATGTTTCTATTGAATGCATAAATCGGGTTGGCATTTTGCATTTAATGATGTTACGGAATGTGAAATATTCCTGTAATTTGTATTTGAGTACTCGTCGAACATATATCGATTTCTAATTCAATTAAAAACTGTATACTTTAGTTACTCGTTTATGAATTTATGAGACTTTCCAACTCTTTTGTCTTTTTAATTAATCCAATGAATTAAAGACGCTCGGTTTATATGAATTAAATGATATTCGATAAAGCAAAAGGTACCATTTATTATTTCATTTATCATTTGTACAAGTTTAACAATGAATTATCGTATTAATTCCAAACAGATATGATTCTGGGATGATAGCAGACATTATTTGCAGTTAAAATTAAATAATATTGTACATTGTGTACATTGATGTGTAAAATGATATACGAAACACACGCATGACGTGTATCCGAGACGTCTTTGTACGTCAAAACGTTATTTCTCATTCATGAAACACATGTTTTCCAGCACATACATATGTTGTTATCCAAATTACATTTGCAACTCTGTTATTATTGTACAAGGTAAGAACAATTGAACTTGATCCTTATTTGGCCCTTGCATGTATAATGACGTAATGAATATTATCGATCTGCGAGCCCTCCTATATTAGTTGCGAAGTTTTAATGTCTATAGTTCTCGAGGGTTAAGGAGCTTGCGGATCGATAGACCAGAATTGTGGAAAACAGTGTATCTTACACGTTAAATAAAATAAGAATATCATAACATATAAAAATAAAGTCTACTCAACTTAATTTTATTAGTTTTTTAATACCGTTAAAAAATACCCAGATGAGGGGAATTTACTGGAACGGAGGGGAGAAGGTTACCCTCTCTCTGCCAGTACCGGACTAGTCACGTGACATTGTGACGCATGCACGACATAGACAGAACGCGTCACGTGACCGGGCCCTGGCGGAAGCGTGGGGGACTGGCATCGTAGTAGGGGAAGATATAGCGGGGACAAAACTCTGGAATGGCCTAACTCGATCCAGCATCTAGATTCAATCACCCTTGATGCAACGCTATCAACGATCTATCACGAAAAAACCACAAAACTATTACTGAAACCAGATCTCGAACAATTCGCGAACCACCGTGCATTAATTCACGCATCCGCAAAACCAAAACTGTGAGACACGAGGCCGCACAGGGAACAAACAAATCAAAACGAACAAAAACCCGGTGTCCAGCGGCAACAATCTTCCAAGCGCAACCCAATTAACGAACCACTATATCGTTTCTATTGTTCATCCGTACCACCGGTGCGACGCGGAGGATTCCAATCGCAATTAGCGAAAACGCGAACAAAAAACCGACGGAACCAACCAAAAAAAAAAAGAGGAGAGAAGGAACCGGAACACGCAGGATCGTAACTCGTTCGAAGAAGCACCATAGTTTTCCATTGCTTCGGATTGGCTGGCGGAAATGGAGCGTGTCGAAAATTAGAGGAACGCCGGGGAAAACAGTGTCGTGGGACGCTGTTCCGGTACACGCGGTGCGCCGGGAATGAAAAAACAAAATAGCCAGCGCGTTAGGTTCGCGAAGCACGTTTTAACGCGCGACAGAATATTCGCCTCGCAGTCCTCCCATTCATCCGGCGCGGCGCGCGAACGGTCCGGATTTTCAGCGTTTCTCATTTCGAATGGAGACGAACCGTCGCGACGCGTCGCATCGACGCATAGTCAGGAAAAAATCAATTTTTTCAAATGTTATGTCGACTGCCTTTCCATCGAAACTTTGTACACTAATTTTCTGTAAACATCTATTAACGCGTTTCAACTCTCGTTTGTTCCTGAGATAAACGGTAGGCGTACAAAGTATTCGGACGCCTTTTTCGTATTCGGCAAAAGTATTCGGCACCTTCTAAATTTTCATTACGGGCACAGACAAGAAATTTTTATGACTAATAACAATTTAAAAAAAAATTATTTACATCTTAGCTAGTAAACTAATCCTTGGGTCCGATTCCGAAAAAGTTATTCGTTGTTAAAAGGTGCACGAATACTTTGTACACCCTTGTATCACCCACTATGTACACTGTACATAGTCGCAGAAATTATCCTAGGGTACATCGATGTGACACTTCCTCTCCGATTTCAATGACCTTTAAATATGTTGTCAAGGTCCCTTCCAAACATTTCATAATTGCAAAAAATTTTAATGTTGACAATGTTAGACAACACAGACGAAAAGAGGTTAATTGTTTTACAATACAGAAGAACTATGAATGGGTGAACTTTCACACTGAGGGACGTGCGAGAATGAAATAATTCTCAGATAGCAATGAAAAAAATCGGCTAATTGAATAAAGATTTGTTGAATGATGTGAAAGGCTGAAATTGAAGCTCGATGTGTGTGTGTGTATTTTTTGATTTATTCGGAGATTTCAGAGCACTATGCGGCACAGAGTGGCCGTGGCCCGATTCATACGTCCACCTATACCCCCGAGCAACCCTGGATCTCCTCTCTGTCTCCGTTCTATTATCAATTTCGCCAGAAAGCTCTGAAACTCGCATTCGCACGCAGCTCCGCGAACAGCCCAGGGACATTTGTACTCTCTCGTAGCGAAGCCGATGCGAGAACAGAGGCGAAGCCTTGCGCGGCGGTTATGGCAGTCGGTGCGTCGAGGCCCCAATCAAATTCTAACAATTACCAGGTCCGTATACCGGGGCTGGTTTACCTCCTCGGGGCGAAAACCGGCTCGTTTTACAGTCGGCGCCGCGCGCGGCCAGCCCCGCAAGTACGCCAGCAACCCTCTCCTCTCGCCGACCCTACCGCCACGGTCAACCCTCCGGCCCTCTCCTTCCCTATGCACCACCGTAAACCCAAATTGCATTATTAAAATCTAATCTACCTTCGGCCGGGTACGTACGCCACGGAAATCTGATACACACGGCCGGACGGTGAACCGAGCTCGCTCGGATCAGCCGAGTGCGAGAATAGGGGATGAATAGGCGCGCGGGAGGATTCGGGATTCCGGATTCGGCCAAGGGTGCACCGCACCGAATTTTCCCAGACCTGACCTGCCGAAAGATTTCTCTTCCCGCTGTACAACCCGTCCCTCAAACATTTCTCATTATTAGCTGCCTACCTCGAAGATACCCTAGTTGTGATGGGGTTGAAGTTTCGTGACACTTTCTGTACAAAAATAAATTATTCTACAAATTCAATATACTCTACAAATTTAATATATCGTATACCCCATAATTAACACTAAACCTATATTACTTTTTTATTATATTATTAATATATAGTCTATATATTATTAACATATAGTCTTCCATTATAAAAATGACAAGATTTTATTTAGACTTTGTGCGGCTCCTATTGTAATACGTCAATACGTGCTCTACTAAAGATATCTATACAATGATTTCTTATAGAATCATTTTTATTATTCCAATAATTGTAAAATAAAAATCTGAAACCTATCATCTCGATCGGTGGTGGTAGGTTTTTAGTGTTAAAATAGTTTTTAAATGGAAAATTTCGGAATCAAAGAATTGTTCTGCAGGAAGGCTAACTAGAATGAAGTTGAAAGAGGCTTCTCCTCAGGCGATAATAAAAATCGTTGTATAAATACAGTCGGAACAATATTTTCTACTTGGCAAAGAGAATTGAAACGTATTCATAGCAAACAGCAGACAGGTGATTTACTAAATCCGACAAATTCCTTTCTCAGTTTGGACATCATTGATTTAGATACCTGTCCCACCTCTATTGTGAGACTCGAATTAATCCCCTACGTAGCGACTATCTCAGGATGGGGATCAATGATAGCTACGTCTTTTTTACAGTGTTGATGTTAATATTTACTGTCGTATTTCAAGACGACGGACGTCAGACGATATTTTAGTCAGAAGATATTCTAATAAAATGTGGGAGGATGACGCTAGTGGTTTTCTTAATATTCGATATGGTTGTTTATATTTTATATTTCTTGTTTGATGTAAACAGGGTGGGTGTAAAGACAATTTTGTGGTAATGGTTCCGTCCCAGCCCCCATCATCGTTTATTATTTGATAGAAGTTCTTAAGTTAGGTTAGCTTGACGCAACACCTGTGGTGAATGTTAGGTAATTTCGCAGTGGCTGAAAGTGTCGAATGTGTCTTTTATTATTCATTGGCTGCTAACTCGACGGTTCGCTTCTTCGTTTTAATTTCGGCTTGCTGAATTATTAACGCGGACGAAATTTTAGTCTTCGAAAGTTGTCAGCAATTTGTTCTAATCGACATCTGAAATTCTAATTATGCATTCAACAAAATCAATTACTGTTACACCTATCTGTAGCAGGGAGGAACATTATCTTATCTCAAACATCTCCTTCAAGGCAAACACTGTCCCTTCACAAAAAGAGCCTTCACTTCACTTTTATTCCTCAAATGTTACATATTACGATATTTTGTCTAAATTTTCAAACTTTGCGCTCAATGCGCAACCTGAGGACATCATCGCACAACTATGGGATTTTGATCCTGTCATTAGGGCGTCGAGGCACAACTTTTCCCGTGTGGGGCGATTTCGATTTCGCAAAAACAGTGTTTTCGATCCGGTCTACTATCCACGCACGGGGGCGTATTAATTTCCGGCGGTGATGCTTGGCCGGCGTTTAAACGACGAAAACAAACGACGGTGGTTTGAATGGGCGCGCGACAGACAACGATGATTATCTCGGTGGTTTATGGAACTAGGCGAATCGTAGGCAACAACCGGCCGGCCCCGGTAATATTTATACGCGTTCGCAACAGGTGAGAAGCGTGCGGTTTGTCCGTGTTCCGGTCCGGTGTGTGCGCGTCTCTCGTTTCCCTTCCCATCGGACCGCAATTAACGAAAACAGAGAAAAAACAAGGGAAAAGAGAGAAGGAGAACGAGGGGAGAAAAAGCGAGAGAGGGAGAGACGATCGGTAAAGAGAGAGGAATAAAAACGATGGTCGACAGGGCTACTTATAGTCCACGCCCTTCGTGCGCCGCGACCATGGTTCCGACGAAGGTCGAACTTTAAAGATAGGATGTTTAAACGACGCTCGGGAACGCTCTAGGCGGGGCCGAACAATATTTTTAAGTGCTTTCCGGACGTTCCGCCGTTTCGGGAACCTGTTCTCCACCGCCAGGCTCGTTCCAAGCTTCGAGTTCTCTTACTCTCCTTCTCCCTCACCCTCTCTGTCCCTCTCTTTCCCTCTGTGTACGCAAACTTTGCGACCGTCCCGGGGCAAACAGACCGCTCATTAATCTCGCGTATAATTACTCCGCCTGCCCGTGTACATTGTGTCCCGCGTTTGTATCGCATCTGGCGTCGAGCGGCCCCGACGACGACGTTGGCTCGCGTTAATCGATCGAAGATTATAACGCGGCACCGTGTACCCGCTGAGCACCGAAGGACGCACGATCCTGTTTGACAGTGGTCCTTATGGGTCAAGCAGATACTCTTATTTGTCTTTGGTGCTCGTCATTTTGGAAACGTTCGTCACCGTTCGCGTTCAATACGCTCGCGTCAATCACATCTACTGGAAAATCGTCGAACTATTCACTTTCCAGAATTTCAGGATAGCTACGAGATATATTAACCCTTTGCAATCGAAGCTGTTTTAACTTGAAAATTAAACGCTTCTTCCGATCTAGAATAATTTCAGTGTATATGTTCTTTTTTCATTTTATAGATATGAAATTGATATAATACCTCGTACAATACTAATAATAATAATGTAGACAATATTGTGAATAATGGTACAGCAATTTTTCTTATAGCAATGTTAAAACCTGTTCCAAACAGTTAATAGACAATTAAGGGTTAGCCTATTTACTACATTTTTCTAGCCAAGACAAGAACACTAATGTAGAACAGGGACGAATATTATTATAAGAGAACAGCCTCCCCTAACCTAGAAATAATAGATGTTAAAGAGAATAGATTAAAGTAGACTAGATTTCTCAAGTAAATTCTTCATTGATGTATTTAATACGTCCAAATAAAAAGTCATTTTCTAGAGTTACTACGTAGCAATAAGAGTAGTTTGTCCTCTCCTAATTAAACTAAAAAATACGCATCAAATATAGATGCTGAAAATAAACTAACTGTTACAGTGCTTATGTACTAATAATAACCCGCAAATGTGTTATAATGGTCGAGTTCCCACGCGATAGGATGGCATCTTAAACCCGAGGCGTACGAATGTTGGGAAAATGAACGTTCATTAAAATAGGAGGATATCGCGGCCGAATAGTCGGTTGGAAAATATTTTCCGCAGATAATACCGAGATACGGTGGGATAACAATGGGCGCATCCGATCCTCGACGGAGGAATCACATGGAAATATTAGTAGAACGGCGAACGGGCACGGGCGTATCAGACACGCGAGCAAGCACAACGCTGCGATTCATGGATCGTCCGCCAGCGATCGTTTCCATTCATCCGTGTGATTCGCGTTTCCTCTTTGATATCGCTCTGGCATTCACGGTTGCCGTTCAATGGCGAAGATAAATCGAGGGCCTTTAAGAAAAATCGCCCCGGCCCTCCCACGAATTTTATCTCCGTGCCCCGAGAGCCGATACCGATCGACCAACCACCATCCCCAAACCACCGCGCATTAATAACGCGGCTTCATTAACGGGGCCTCCTTGCCTTTTCCTCTAATCCTCTTCGATAACGAGTGGCCGACACTTCAGTCGGCTGCCGTTGTTCTCTCGCGGAAACAACTGTCTTCAATTGAATCTCTCCCGCCACGTTTCTTCTCCAAATAATACTCTCCCTTTATTCCGGCGTTAACTCTCTGCTCGCCAATCTGCTCTCCAGTTCTTTAAAATCGTTCTATTATAATCTTCTATAATTGTTACGTTTATTCCTCCTTTTACACTTTCAAATATTTTCGATATTCATCGTTTCTTCAACATGGTGACTGCCTTTCAAAAATTAATTTTCCACGTAATACTGCTTTCTATCCCATATAAGAATTCTTTCCCCAATTATGATGTTAATGCCACAATTCAGTTTCAATCATTCTTCTTTCTTACTTTTTCATACAATTCGGGTGATCATTATTTTTGTACTAAGCACAGAGTGGTTAGTCAACGTTGACATTGAACGTACCAGCGCAGTGTCCCATATTGTTTATTTTAGTATTATTGAAATGATAAAGTTTCTTTCATAGGGACTGACTGAATAAATTTCATCATAAAAATCACAAAAAGTCTATAGAAATTTAATCTTTTCATTTTTATAAAGCAATACATGCCAGTCACTTTTAATGCTCGGTAGGGATTGTAGAAATCGTGACTGTTTCATTCAAGATAAAACATGATTTATTATAAAAATCACCGAAGATTCGATCCAGCACCGTAGCCAACAATAGACTCGTACGTGATCGTTCTATTAACCGAACATCCATATGGACTCCTCCGGACAATAGGAGGCTCTGCCGTAGATCATCAAAAATTCGTTTACGCTGATCTCCGGTGATTTATACTTCTTTGTCCCGGAGGGGTGCAGGAGCGGTTGGATCCTGGAATCCGGCAGAAGAGGAGGAATTAAGTGGCGCTAGGAATCTATAATTTCTGTTGGCTGGGGTCCGGTTTGGCCGAGTTTGTGCATCAAGGAAGGTCGGAGAAAAATGTTTGGCGGCCTGTAATTAGAAATACAGACCACGGAATGGGTGGAGAATTCGAGAGAGAGAGGTGGAATGACGCCAGGTATCGAAGGTCGAAGCCAGCTGTAGGAATGACAGCGGTTTCGGGAAGAATGAGCGAGGCGTGGCAGCGCGGCCAGGCCCCCGTTGCCATACACGGGATCGCCGCACCGTTTGTTTCTTGCTCTCTAAAAGCCCGGGAATATAGACGAAATATCCGTTCGCATTGTTAGTCAAATTTACAGGCCGTTGATTCGCCGTGGAAACAACCGAGCGGACAGGCCATCGGTTTGAGGAGCGGCCGCGAGAGAGAAGAGAGGAACGGTTCTCCTGGAACAAAAAAAAAACAGTAAATCATCGTGGCTCGTTCCGCGAAGACTTTACGAGCGGCTCGCCGTCGACGTTCGATAATGAAAATACCTGTATATTTATTGTTCCGCGAGGCAGAGTTCGCTCGAGGGGCCCGGGCTACTAAATCCAATTAGCGTGAAATGTAATTGAAAGGTGCCCACTAAATTCGGCTGCGATCGTGGCTCAGCCGTGGACCCGCGACGCGATCTCTCTCCCCTGAAATTCGAGGAGGATCGTCCGCGCCGCCGAAATATTGCTATAGTCCTCTTTTAAAATATGCGAACGGCTCGCTCGGAGATATATTTTCAAGTTCTGTTAGATAAACTCTGTAGGAGATACTCGGACTTGCGTTGGCTCAATTTTATAGATACTCTTCGATCTTTCGCCTTTTTTTGTTCGGGGGCAGAGACCACCCTGAAGCGCACCGACATAACCGAACTTTCCGAATTTTTTTCAGAGGAGGTATTATATTAAAAATTGTAAGTTGCGGCTTCACCTTTAGATTCTTTTTAAAGGCGAAGTAAACGTAGAAATATTCACAAGCACTTGATTAAATTACTTCGAACGAGTGAAATTAATCTTCAACATTTTCCCGTACCTATCCGTAAAACACACCAGGAATTTGGATTGGAGATCGTGTAATAACAGTATCAGATATTCGGAATCAACTGAAGCAAAAATTTTTTTCTCCCGAAAGATTGCTTTGGGAGAGTAAAATCAACGCCCGAAGGGCTTTTGCGCGGGGCTTTCAATGCGGTCGTGGAATAGAGCAAAATGTTTAACCATATTGGGACGGCAAGAAGTTAATGTCGGTTTTCATGTCTTCAGAAACAATGGAGAAACTTCTCTTTACAACGACTCCCTAAAATTTCATGTAAAAATATTTATCATTATCATTAAAATAATATATTTAAAATTTAATGTAATTTAGATTTTACACGACTCTTACTATAGTGTTTAACTAACATATTCGTAACAAAAATTGTGGAATGAAAACCTGATAGATTATGCGATAATGTTCCACTGATCAGGCCTCCAACTATTTTCCTGTCCGGAACGTCGCGCTGGGAAAAATGGCGGGCGGCTCGTTTGCATCGCTTTATCGCTGGAATCGCGATATTAAATCGCATGAATATTTAAAGATACGTCTGTGTCAGTCAGTCGAAACTTCCCTCGCGCCATTATTCTCTTTTCAGCTCCATTAAACGCGTTCTCCATATTTTTTTTGTCGTTCGTCCATAAAGCCCGGCGAAGCTGCCGCAACTTCCAACCGCGGCTTTTAAAACCAGCAACTCTTCCATTTTTTAATCTTCGCCCGGGAACTTCTCCATTGAAACCCGTCCGCGCGTTAATTATTCATCGGCCCCGATTACCGTATTATCTCTGCGCGCACATATCCGTCCGATAATTCAAACGTTTGACAGGTTTACAATAATAATTCGCGGCCCGGCCCGAACCGTTCGAAGCTATCCATCGAAAGTTTGTTATTAGATCGACGCGCGGGTGAAACCGATAGTCCGCGAGGAAACTTAAAGAGGCCGATCGCCGTTCAATATTTTATGCGTTTCACCGAGATTAACTCGTGAACTCCGTTCCAGTAATCTCACACGAACCTGATCGTTTATTTATTCCTCTTTTATAAGGCATTCGACCGTTTACCGATTCGTACCTTCCACGTTTTACAGCACTTGAATTATCTGCGGATCTTTTTGCATATATTTATATACATACAGTGACTCACACTAATATTCGGACACTCTTAAAAAGAGGATAACTATTTTAATATTGTACTATACGATTTGAACTTTTTTGGGAAGCTAGAGCAATTAGTTTCCTACAGGATGGGAAAAAATAATTTTTTAAAAAATTGCAATTGATCGGCATTGTAGAAAAAATATTAAAAGTTGCATTTTATAACTTTTTTATGTGAGCCTATATTGAAAATTTAAAAAATACGTTTCGTAGATCTGTGTCAATTAAACATATTCTGAAAATTTCGTCAAAATCGATCGACGTTGCAATGAGCTACAAACGTTTAAAAATGGTAAAATTTGCAAATTTTCACGATTTTCGGCCTATAAATGCAGTAAATCTAAGGATTCTTACATCTTTCAATGCCTGTCATTTTCTCCCGCATCAATCGATTTCGATGAAACTTTCACAGTGCATATAATTGACACAGATATTTACAAAACGTATTTTTTAAACTTTCAATATAACTCCACATAAAAAAGTTGTATAATTCAACTTTTAGTATTTTTTCTACAATTCCGATCAATTGCAATTTTTGAAAAAATTTTTTTTCGCATCCTGTAGCAAACTAATTGCTCTAGCTTCCCAAAAAAGTTCAAATCGTATAGTACAATATTTAAAAAATTATCGTCTTTTTAAGAGTGTCCGAATATTAGTGGGAGTCACTGTATGTTCCACCGTCGCCAATCGAGAGGTGGGAGCACGAATTGAGGGGAAAAAGTTACTCCCTCTCTGCCGATACCGGACACATGCATGACAGGGACGAAACACGTGACGGGACCGCGGCGAAGCGTGGGGAAGTAGTTTCGTCATTCTTGATTTTATTCACTAAAAATGTCTTTCATTTATTTATTGATCCGTTAAGAAGATTGGATATGAACTCTGCTTATTTTTTTTCTTGAATTGCAGCAGTCAATTCTTTTTTTTGAGAAAACAATACAAAAGAAAGGAGTATCGTTTACTGCCGCGGTGATCGCGGATCGGTTAACGAGGACTATAAGAACCGAGCACCGGGAACTATAAATACAGCTGGAGAAATACGAAATTCGCTGAACTGTGAACGCGTTCGGTTATTTACGATGGCAAAGGAAAAAATAAGACAATCGTATCGATTATCGGTTCGAAGGGCCGTGTAATCGCGGGCGGGCGCGCGCGCGCATCATTCGGAAACGCGGGATCCTGAGGTGAAACGAGCGACATTTAAATCCATTTTTTATCTTTACGAGATAGCGAGGCCTTTAATGTCTTCTCCGAGAGTGGCCAGTGCGTTTTAACGAGGCAATGAAACATGGCTGCCAAAAAGATAAAAGAACTATTACACGCGATTCCTTGTTACACTCGTATTATTCCCGTCGTGATCGCTACTGTCGGACTCCACCCCTACTCTGCATCAAAGTTCTTACCATTCATCCCCAGTGTATATGTATTTTCATGAATTTTTCAGATTTTTGTTTGGGTGCGCCGAAGAAAAAAGCGAACGCGATATCTGGAGTAGAGAGAAGTTATGGTTCGACGCCCTAATGACTGGGTCAAAATCCCATTTTATTTGAAAGTATTTGAACGCACTTTAAAACAGTATAACTTTTTTATAATTGTACCAAACGACCTGCTGTTTCGTAAGCAATTAGAAGCATTGGTTTACTAAATGATCTGCAAAAAAGGGTTTCCTAAAAATTATAATTTACAAGATTGCATGCAAAAATAATAAAAGTATTTTTTAAAACTTTTTAATTTTAAAATATATGTTTTGTAAATCTATGTGTATATAATTATACACATGCTGAAAATTTTTTATGTTCTTCAAAATGTCGATATTTTCCTGAAGGCATCGTCGCGCAACTTTGGGATTTTGATCCTGCCATTAGTAGGGATGGGATGAAGTTCAATATGTACTCACGAATCCGAATAACCAAGTTTCATTTCATGGGTTTCGATTATTACTTAAAAGCAATAATGTTTTAACGATTATATTTGAAAAGTATTCATTTTATACAAACTGATATCGAACCTCGGAATGAGTCCTTACAAGTTTCGAAAAGATACTTATAAGTACTTCGATGTTGAAAGGCACCGAATTTTTTACAAGTAGTACTCGAATCTTGGAAATCAGAACTGCATAGTAGGTTCCGGTACGATATTCATAAAAGTTTCGAATCTGTTCGACCAAGATTTGAATATACTTGCAAGTATTATTTCCGTTTACCGAAGTTGTACTTGGAAAAGGTTCAAAACTGTCTGGCATAGGTTCGAGTATACTTAGGAGTACTACAGTAAACACCCATTTACTGTCCAACAGCCGTGTTTTGCAAGGACAGTGATCGGACCCGGACACTATTTTTGATTTATGACTGCGTCTACCGCACCGACCGCGACTTCAATAGAGAAGGAATATAGAGAAGGACAGAAGAGCAGTGGATTGGGTAAGCATTGAACAGTGATCGTGCCCACGAACCCGGACAGTAAAGGGGCATTTACTGTATTTCTGTTTTTCAAAGTACTTATTGAGAGTTCGAATTCAATCAATCAAAGTTCGAACCTGTTTGCGAGGTACTTGATCCCATCCCTGGTCATTAGGGCGTCGAACCACAATTGGTCGACCACAAGATTTCGAAAAAAAATGTTTTTTCCTGGAGAAGACTTAGTTTGAACAACTATTTCGTGAGATGAACATTTTCAGACGAATTCCAGTCATTTTATAGAAACGGCTGCGCGCCGTGTGCGGTGGGTGCCTGCGTAGGTTTCATTGAATTATGCTCGAGCCCATTCATGCGTGTGCTTTCTCGCGGGTACAGGAGGCGCGCAACACCACACAACACACCGGTGACCCTTTCTCCTGGCGTATGTGTCTGCTCTCGCGAGCCTCCGCACGTATAAATTGGGATATGGAGCGTAACTGTCGAGCGAGAACTGGTTCCACGGAATCAATGGGCCTCCCGCTATCTGATTCACGCCACCTAGGCGTACATGTCACCTACCGTACAGATAACCGGACGCGTTAATGGCGTCTCACGGTGCCCCGCAGCTACACGGTGATTTACGGGCGAGGCAGGGCCGCCTTCTTTTCGTTGTACGACACCGGGAACACCTTCCACGAGAATTAACTCGATCCCGCCGCCGATACCGAGATTAATGTGCAGCTCTCCGCGGCCGATTCCGAGACCGGACCGCGTCGTTTAATTAATTCCCCGCGGACAATTATATCGCGATACCCCGATTGACGCCGATCCCGATCCCCGCTCGATCCCTGGAATGCCACTCGCGTTTTGTCTCGTTTTGTTTCCTCCGATGAATCAGAAATGCCCGGTTGCCGCGCGAGTTATGATCCTTATCCTGCTCACTGATCTGTGACTGATATATGGGTCACCCTTGTTTTAAATAACACGTTGACAAAGGAACTACCTTTCGCGCCAGCAACTAACGTTTACCTTGTTACCGGACTGCGGATTTTCTGCATTCACGGCAAAAATAAATAATGAGAAGATTAATCCTTTTTGGTCCAACGTGTTCCCCTTATTTTGCTAAAGGGTTTAGCAGGATAAACATGATCCACCTACATTCTTTATTGATATCGTATGCTAAACAATGCTTTCAGGTTGAAAGATAATCCCCCAAAATTTTAAGTCGCTGACCTCTCATTTAAGGGGCATATGAGGGTAAAAACCCTAAATTTTATCATTTTTTTCTCGTTAATTAAGATATTAATAAGAGGATCTCTATCTCTTGTAAACAAAAAATATTTATTACTTTAGGGGTGGGGTTTGCAAGCAACCCTTTCGCACATGATATCAATAAAAAATGTCGTCGGGGCCGCCGGACCATGATTATCCTACTAGACCCTTTCTCGAGAAATTGTTATTATCTCAACTATGATAATTTCGTTGGAAAAAATAGTACAATAATAAATTCGGACTCATTTCAAAGCTCGATGTTTCCACTTTCGCGGAAAGTTCGATGATTCGCCGGTGCGGAATAATTTTCGCGGCGGAGTCGTAATTGAAACCGATCGGGTCGCGCAACAACGGGTCGCTCCGGGAAAATTGGAAAGATAATTGAAGGGGCAGGTGGACGAAAGCGCCGAGAATGTTACCCGAGTCCTGCTACCGGAAGTTTCGTCGCGTCGGCCGACTTCGCCGGAAGTTTAAACGTTCATGGAGTCGTAGCGCTGCGGTCGGAGGATATACATACACATACACTCTGCCCGGAATGCTGCCTGTTGCCACGGGGAGGAAAAAACTTCGGGAGCTTTCACCGAGGCTCGCTAAGTGCATCGTTACATCCCCGCTCATTAGCCCCTGTGAATGATGATTCCATAACGCTTTACCTATTGGCTGCGACGGCGCTTCGTCGTCGGCGCGATCGATACCTTGACGAAATTGAACATCGAATGCGAGGAGGCTTCTTGAGGATGACGACGACGGGCTGGATCCGCGAGAGACTCGTCGCCGTCGGTTCCTTGAATTTTAACCGCGACCTCGTTCAATTCAACTGTCACATTGCTAAATGCGCAGATCTCCTTATGATCTTCGCGCGTTTTGCCCCTGACCTCGACGAGGAGGCTTCAGTCTTCCAGGTGTGCGAGATGCTCCAGGTTTCCTCTGGTAATCCGTGTCAGCGTGCTGCAGAAGATTGTGTAAAATATTTAGTACATAGAAATTCGGGTGGAGGATGGAAGTTAAAAATATGTGGGGCTATCTGGAAATCATCGATGACCTTCAAAAGACCTTGAAAACGACAACAATCAGAACATTTTTTTGTAATTCGATATTTACTTCTTTTAACAGTACAACTTTTAAACAAATCACTTTATTTAAAACAATACAATTTAAGTAAATCATCCGGTATATTAACCCTTTGCACTCCGTTGTCGCCGATAATGCGACATTTGAAGTATGAACTTTAAACATAAAATTTTCATTTTGTTGAAGATTTCTAAACTTGAACTTGTTTTATATAATGCAGCTAAGGAATAAATATTTTGCAATAATGCAGCAACCGTATTCTTTTTATTATTATAGACAGGGTGAATCACGATTCGTGATCAGTAGAGATTACTCTGTTATTAGCTGTTCGATAGAAAATGTTTTTATCACATGTACATGGTTTCAGAAGAACTTTCATGTGATTATATCAAATTTTTTGTAAAAAGAAATTAAAAAGCAATTTTTTGCAATTTTTTTAATGCTATGATACGTTACTGAATTCGCCTTGAAATCCTCTAACAAATAGGCATAAAAAAATTATAGGTGTATTTGCCGAAAATTGAAGGTGACCTTGAAAAATCATAAAAAAAAGTTGACGAAAAATTTGCTGTAATCACGTGAAAGCTCTCTTGAAACCATGCTATACCAGATAAAAACATTTTCGATCGGACTGCTAATAACAGAGTTATCTCTACTGATCACGATTCGTGATTCACCCTGTGAAATGTATTGTATACATATATGTATACAATTATAACTAATATAGTGCTGGAGTTGTTGATGTACTATATGAGTCACTAGGCTGGAGTGCAAAAGGTTAATATTTCTAAACTGGAAAATTGTTGGAAAAATTGTGGAAATGAACTGGTACCGCTTGGACAAAATAGTAAAAAATTCACAATAACGGTAAAAAATAATTATCATTATCTTGACCAGTTCTATATATATATTTTTTTATTGAATCCAGTTCTATATTTCTTTACCGTCTTTTTGTATGGTTCTTTTTCGGTGCTCTATCGCGCGGACGAGGAACAACGGGCGAAAGAATCGCGTGCAAGCTTCGAAACGAAGCTCGCGCGACCATCGGCACAGCCACGGACGAGTTCATTCGTCACGAAACGATCGGCCGGTAATTTCGTGCTGTGGAAATTGGAGTTCCGAAGGGCACTGGGGCGACCTCGCGGCCCCTCTCGATGAAATTTCAACCCCTTAATTGCAGAACGATTTTTGATGGAGATATAAACCCGCCGCGCCGCGCGCTCGGCCCCATCGACAAGGTGTAATCGGAGATCCGAGGCTTTCCAATTATTTTCGGCACCGTGTTTTCTCAGCCGCGGTGTTCTACGTTGTGTAAATCATTTTTCTGCCGATCCCCGTCGGCAAAAAATCGGTCGGTTTCTATGTTTAGCAGCGACAACACGGGAAGAAACACGAGCTTCCTTCTTGACGCGTCGCAGGTGATGAGATTCCGGTCTACAGGGCTGACAACCTCTGGTGAAAGGAGAATATTCATAACAATACCTAGAAACTAGAAAAATCATTTGACACAAAAAAGTTCCAAAATCAAGGGACTCGAAGAGGGCGAATTTTCGGATGACGTATTCCGAATACCTTTTGGAACAAATGTATAAATATGTAAAGTGTCGTATTATTTAGTCCGGCGCTGTGAATAGAGAAAGGGAGGAGTAAAAGGATCGCGGGTCGCCGAAAGCGTGTTCAACTTCTCGTTTCTCCGGCCGGTTTCACCGTAAGGGGCAAAAGAAACGGTTCACAATGGACCGGCGCGGCGCGGCGTGGTGCGGCACGGCGGCTGCCTCGCTGGCGACTCGACCCATTATTTATTAAAGATCCATTCTTTTTATCAGAGGATAGTTTCTGGGCCCCCTGTCTTTGAGCGACGTCCCCCGGAAAACTTTGCCGTGAGGAAAGAGATTGGCTACAAACGTAGCTGCCGTACACGGACATGATTCTCCGTTGGTGTTCGCGGATACAGAGGACGCAGCTGAAGAAGAGGAAACGTACCGATCGCCGATAGCGATCTTATTGTCGCGGCGCTCGTGTGGAGGAGGCTTAAGGGTCGAGAGATCTCCTCCTCCTCTTTCCCCTGTATATCTTTCTCTCTGTTCTCTCTCTGTTCCTTTCTCCTTCTCCCGCTCTCGCGATTTCATCCTACGGCGACCGCATAGAGTAAATTACAAAGCTGATTGTCAATAACCCGTTACAAGGTACTTGGCGATGTCCCGTGTGAGTTTCTTACGCGATCATTGAAAACGCTCGACCTCTCGCACGCCGAGCTTTATAAACGGGCAAGATGATAGATTCCGTAAACCGTTTCCTCCGACGGAGTTTGCTTAGTTCACGATCGTGGATGGCCGAGCCTCCTATTCACTCAAACGCCGCTCCGTGTAATGAATAAAACATGAGGAACTGTTACTTGCGCCGGTTAGCGATTCATTATTTTCGGTAGTACGCGCAGTTTACCTCCCAGCAGATTAAAATGCTCAATTAGCTCGCTAATGTTCATTGCTACTCGTCGACGCTCGATGCGTCCAAACAACCCGCTTCATTCTTCATTCAAAACTGAAGCTTCCTTTAACCCAGTCGGAGCTGTTTTAACTCGAAAGTTAAACATTTCTTCGGACCTAGAATAATTCCATTTTATATTCATTTCATGGATATGAAATTGATACAATACTTCATACAATATACTTAAATGTACAGTAAGTGATTAGATACCAACATATTTAATAATGCAAAAATTTTGTGTATAATCGTACAGCTGCCAAGGGTTAAAAACAGGAATAATATTTCGTTAATGAAATCACCATACCTCCTCCGCAATATAGATCAGAGAAAAGATTACCACTTTACATTGTAGGGGTTGTTTTCGTTCTCGAATAGAAAAGCAGCAAAACAAGTAGCAGATATTTTCGCTGGTTGTCGGAGGAATGTTAAAAATCGAGCCTTTTTGGAGCAGACTGTTGGAAAAAAGCTCGAGCACAAAAGAGCAAGTCGCAGTATATATTTCAAGAAACAATTACCGTCTGCGCAAACTTGTTCTCGTTCGCGTAGGAAAGTTATCTCATTTTATAAGTGAAATTCTCATCTCGCGATTTCATCAGGCAGTTTCCTCCCCCGGTTCCGCGTCCGAGGTCCTTTCATCTGGATAAAAATTTCTCCGGTGCCCCCTGTTACTCCCGCGAAATTTTTACACACAAGCATGGTATTCGTGTATCGAGCAACGCCTATTCGCAGCGGATGGCCAGTGCGACGCGACGCCGACGCTGCGCGCCGCCTTTTGCATCCAATTCCCTCGATTCTACGGCGAGCTGGCCCGCGTATTCCCGGCTTATTGAAAATTTTATTCTTATCCGTTCCGATGGAATCTTTATCTCGGGGCGACAGGGCTCGGTTGTTCGCGATACACGCAGATCCAATCAACGGAAAGGCGGCGGCGCGTCCCTGCTTAAAGGAAACGCTCGCGGTCATTCCGTTGCAAATTATCATATATTAACCTTTTTAGAAAACTCCAGCGAGTTATTAACTCCGCACAGTGATCCTTTTCATTGATTTAACTGGCCAAAAGTCGATTTCAAAAAGTTTATCTAAAATCTTTATTGCTTGCTATGACAATGTGCTAATATTTTTTTATCATTCAGGCACTCATAAAGTGCTCTACTTTTTAAACTGAAAAAAACAGTTGTAAATACCGTATTATTAATTTCTATTGTTTACCCCTTGCCCTACAATGCCCTACAATATCGTATCAGACTCGTGATGAAGATTTTCAACAGAGTCTAATAAATATGTATGTTATTAAATCTCCTTTAAACCGAGATGCAATTCTATTTTGGTTTTGTTAATGTATAGTTATTGGAGAATATGTAGACATACAATTTTGTCCTTGTACAATTTTATCCCTGTAGATATAAATTTTGTCCTTGTTTAGGAAATTACGAACCACAAAGAAAATTCTAATCACTGAAACCGTAAAATAAATCGTAGGGCAAGGGGTTAGTTCAACAATATATTACTTTTTATTTAAAAATGTACCAAGAAGTATATTGATAAAGTATTAAAAAATGTGCTTAAAATACTTAAACAAATAAAAAGTTATATTATACGTGATTTGAAAACGTTCTGGGACCATTAAATATTATAAATAATTTTAGCCAGCTAAATCAATGGAATGGGGGCACTGTGCTCCGGTGATATACGATCGATAAATCCAACCACTGCGATATTAATAATTGAAGCGGCTCGATCACCAGTTTCACTATTCGGTACGATTGGCAATGGCTCCCTTTTTAAGAAGAACAGGTTCGAACTTTCAATCTTAATGCACGGGAAGTTTTCGAAATTTGATTTCCTCCATTTTCTTGTCCTTAACATCTGGCAACCTTACTTTCAAACAATTCGAACGAGCCAACAGAAAACCAATTAAAAGTGAAGAGAGGAATCCGTATTTAAGAGGACAGACTTTTTAATGAAC